>UFQX01000280.1:450321-464352 GCA_900497675.1 Arapaima gigas
CCCCCCCCCCCCCCCCCTTTTTTGCGCGGTCCTGTTATAATCACTCTTAAGACATATAAACCGCAGTGATTCTCAGTCCACACGGGAATCACACGTCTCAATTATAGGTTCAGTTATGAAAATTCAATGAATCTGGGAAGTTAATGTCATTCACGATCAGTGAATATTAATATGTGCTGATGAATTCCATTTCATTGTTTACATAAATCCTGATGTGGGTTAATAGCAGCCTACAGAAATAGCTACTAAAAACTTTTTGATTTTGAAACTAATTGGTCATTTAAGTGAGTCGATGGGATGAATCAAACTGCCTGGCTGCTAATACTTTTGCTTTTATTGCTTGTTTAAGTGCCTATTTTATATATAGCATTTTGCACAGCATAAACTCAGTAATAATATTACATTATTATCCATTTGTGACAGCTGAATATTATAGATATAAGCAGTCAAAGGTTTTAAGAGGAATAACCCTAACCAACTGAACAGTACTCAATGCATGTTAATGTACAGATATTATTGTACGCGCTGTACACATATACTGTGTGTTACGTCTGCAACGAAGAAAAAGTAGTAATAAAATATTGTAAACACTCGTTCTGTTGTCGCTTAAATTCATCCATCCATTATCTGCTCTATCTCAGTCAGGGGAGCAGCAGTCCAGAGCCTATCCCAGAAACACTGGGGACCAGGCTATGAAACTACCCTTGGATGGGATGCCAGTCCATCGCAGGGTGGCCACACGCTCACGCTATGGGGAATTTAGAGTGACTAATTAACCTGAAACACATATCTTTGGACTGTGCGAGGAAACCCACATGCGGGGAGAGCGTGCAAACTACACACAGACTGAGCCGGAGTCAAACCCACATCCAAACGGCACAGGTGTTACTCGCCGAGTCACGGTACCACCAACGTTCGGCAAATATGTTCTCTAGTAATGATGTCCCTCAGATGAAGTCTGCTTAGAAAAGCATGAATCCCACTTGCAGCTTTTTGTGATGTGACCGTTGTGGTGTATGTCCCTCCCTCTGCACACACTAACCTGGAGTACAGATAAGTACATATTTAGTATATTATAGGTCAAATAAATTCTTTTAGGATCCAAAGACATTGATATTCCCATATTCAGGAGCTGGTGGGCTGCTTATGACGGAAGACTGACTCCTTTGTTTCAAGGAGCTGTTCAGCACCTTATTTCATGTGCAGTGATTTGGTCTAAATCCCATTTTATTTTTTCTGTTTGGAATCATGACATCAGAAAACAAACAGAGCAGGAAAATGTGCTTTAAAGAGACAGGTTTGCTGAACATCAAAGAATAAAATATACTCATATTTTGCCGGCAGCACAACTCTGCTTGTTTTCTACAGTTAAACACATGCTTAAAATATGCAGACATCTTTGGTGGCTTTGACTATAAAATGATTGTTAGCCTTTGATATGGGACCGGGGATATAGTGGCTTTAATTACGGATGCCGCTGCGTAATGACAAAAACTAATAAGCCATATTTTGTAACTAGGACCTTATTTCACGGCTACACATTATTTACCCGAGTAAATCTAGTCAAAGATGAAAGGCAGCCTTAAACAACCACGCTTTTGCCTTGTCACCTGCCATTTCACATTGAAAAATGATGTCAAAATTTACTCATTCGGCTGACTTCTTTGCCCAAGGTGACTTTACCCTGTTAGTTATATGTTAGTTATGCCGCACAAAGCTACTTATGGTCATGTTCCTGTCTGTACAGCAAGGTCATTTTGAGTAACTCAGGGTAAGTACCTTGATCGGGAGAACCGAATGAGAATTTCAACTTCCCACAAAGTGAAGGCTCTAAATAATACATTACAAAAAACAAACTGTAATAATGCATTATCCATAATACAAAATGATTTGATACACAATATGGGTGATTTGAGGAATTCCCTAAATGATGACTACCTTAAGCGCAGTTAGGTAAACTCTTTAGTTCTGTATCCGAGTGGAGTCAGAAACAAGAGAGGCTGTTCTGCTTTTCCTAGAGTGAGAAGGTGACAATTTATTCAGCCACACCTTATATCCATGTCACTCTTTTTAAAGGCCTGGCGGGTCTGAGCTGTGGACCTTAGAGGCACAACGTGGCAGGACAGTGGGGAGATTCCTGCATCTTAGCAGGTCGGTGGGCCAGACGTTCCCAAAGTTGCAGCATGCTTGGGACATTAACAAGAAGTGTTTTACTGGCTCTAGCTCATATGTGCATGACCTTTTTCACTGGTTTTCTCTGCCATTTCATTTTTCAGTATAGAACGAAAGCTGGAGGGAAGAGCTGTGAATTAAAAAAATTGCGGTAATCGCTGCCGACTACTCCCCTGCCCATAGCTCCTTTTCTGCATTTCTCCTGCATTATTTTGCTTCCGACCCACAGTTCATCTCGCTCATTTCACTGCTTTTTTTTTTTTAAATACTTGTTGAAACCATTTTTCAAAACAGACATTTCACACTCCTAAATATTTCTAATTTTTCTGAAACATTCTGAAAAATCCTCACAATAATTGTGCACAACCGTGTCTTGAAATGAGGATGATTTTATAAATAAACAGTATCAATAAAATGCAAATCTAGCAGTAAATTTCGTTTATTTGATGCGCCGGCTGATTTGTGGTTCATTTAAAGTGTCACTTTGGTGATTAAGTGACATTTGAACACTTTTGGAAAAGGAGAAACAACTTCCGCAACGGTTTTGGCGTCGTTCTGTGAAATATTTAGTCTGCTGCCATTTGCGACAAATGATAACATTAATCTCCTTTTGGTGTGATTTCAATAGGTCAGTATGTATGGGAGGAAGCACAAAATGATGTGGTTTTTTTTTTCATGTATTTAATCTAAACGCATTTTACCGTGTGGAGTGAAGGCGCAGTAATCCTTCCTCCAGTCCACAGGCAAAGCCAAAAGCCAAACCCCAAACTGTGCCAGCAGTCTTACCTCCTAGATTAGGACATGCATGTTTTCAACAANGAAATGATGTGGTTTTTTTTTTCATGTATTTAATCTAAACGCATTTTACCGTGTGGAGTGAAGGCGCAGTAATCCTTCCTCCAGTCCACGGGCAAAGCCAAAAGCCAAACCCCAAACTGTGCCAGCAGTCTTACCTCCTAGATTAGGACATGCATGTTTTCAACAATTCCAATTCTGCCATAATCCCCTCCTAATCTATGCTCCTCCCAGCAGGTGGTGAGTTTAACTAAAACTATAGGGATTTCCATATGCAAATCCTGCCCTATCCTCAAGTTCGCCGCTTAAAAAATGATCAAAATCAGCATCATTTCAGTGAGGACAAACGCTGAAATTCCAAAGTTCATTCAAAATATTAAAAGGTTATGTGTATATATGTGATTCTGTTTGCAGCGTCTTTATGGAGGATGCAGATTAACACCGGTTTTGTGTTAATATGCTGGGACCTGTGCATCGCGGCCCCTAATCCTGCAAAATGATAGAAGAGATTTGATCAGTTCACTACGGTTAAAGACAAAGTAGACAGGGATTTATTGTTAAATACTGCTGAAAGAGTACCATATATTCATTATAACATTTGTATGGTGTTATTTGGGGCTTAATTTATATTCTTTTGTGTAAGACTTTGAAAAAGTGTTTTAGAGTAGCAAACTGATGTGGTGACTCAGGGCTCATAGCTGTAATGTGCCAGGATGAAACCCCTGCTGTTGTACCTTTTGAATAAAACACTTAATCTCAAGTGCCTGCGTATTGGGTTCACTAAAGGAGTTTTAAAAAGTATGTGACTTTAAATTGCTATAAAAGTAAGGAAGAATGTACTGAGACCGCAGCGCCTGGGCCCGCGCCTGTGCGACTTCCCTGCCTGTGCTGCTGCTATTTATGTGAAGACTAATGGGGAAACAGCGGCCTGTGTTTTACTGAGAAACCAATATCTTTTGCGTCACTTAAGTGCAATCGGGTCCCAAGCGGCCACCGGGGGCCAACGTCGGAGAGCCTTTGTTCGGAGTTTTCGGAGGAAGGTACTGGAAGCGTATCGTATTCCACGTGCAGAAAGGTCGAGCGGATTCCCGCCAAACACACCGAGCAATTTCTCCCGACTAAATGAGTTGGCAGACATCGACCACCGCGCTTCCCTCAAACCCACCGAAGATGTAACAGGTTTGCTGGACCTCATATACCGAGGGTCAGCTAGCATCCCGATGAAGGAGGACTTATTTTACTTTACTTCCCAGGAGTGATAGAAATGGAGGCACCATAAGAAGTGCAATGTAGTGCTTACTTTTGTAGTGATTTGATGTAGTGTTTCTCTTTTCTTTTTTTTCTCTTTTGAGAGGTTTGCAAAGCACGTGGGAATCCACTCAGATGCACATGCACAAAATTCACCCGTCCCAGAGATCATCTCCGCTGACTGTTGGTTGCTCCATCCTGAGATGTGTCCCCTTTCTTCTCAGAACACTCACTGGAAATGTTTGCAGCAGAAACTGCGCAGCAAAAGCATTGTACATTCTCAACGTACCCAATTTTTTTTTCTACCAAACCTGGAAGAAAAGATGTTCCACCAAAAGACTCTGATCTGACAGTCCTGTGACACTGAATCTTTGTAGAGGAACAAGTTAATGAGGATAAAGAGAAAAAAAAAATCATTTGGACCCATTTGTTTCTTTCAAAACACTGGTCAGTAGAGAAAATTTCTCACAGTTCATGACAAAAAAAAGGTCTGTGCCACAGTAATATCTGGAAAAGGCTTATTTATGTGTGTTTTTGTGTTTCTGCTCAGTGGCTTGCCGATTATATACGTTTTAATCCTTCAACAATTTCACTGACCGATGCAAACATTCATTGCTAATGTCGATATTTTTCAACATCTGTTTTGTAAAATATCATGGCACTCCCCCATCGCAACCGCAAAGATGAATAAACAAAATGAGCAACTGAAACAGAACCATTTTTATTGTGCTTTATTTAATAGATGAGTTCATATATATTTATATATTGCTTTCAGCCAAATTTACCTGCATTTACTACACACTATATCCTGGCAGGTTAATAGGAAAAGACTCAGTGAAAATGAAGCCTCTGTTGAGCAGTACTACATTAAATTTCTCATATGCAGCAAGTAACTAGCCTTGAAACCAAATGTCCATAATTGTTATGGGTTCAATTTATCCACATCAGTTCAGATTGTCTACACAAGTCAATACTGAGTTCTGGTTCACCTTGTGATATGCAAATGGTGTTGTTTCCCAAACAACAGCAATTTAGTTGTGAGAGACAAATAGTCGTTTAACATTCTACGCCGATAAGAGTTTTCATTACATTATCCAGCGTTCTGGATGAAAAATTATCGGGATTTATGCTGATCATTTTTATCCAAACTAACAGGCTAAGACTTGTATCCACAGTGTATGTGTGCTCACAGAGCTCTGAAGAAAGGTCTCATCTTCTTTAAAGCGAATTGAACTATGCCAGCACGAGACCTAAATAATAGGATCGCAGTTCCTGAAAAATGAGACTTTCAGATGGCCGACTAATCGCTATCATATGCATCCATACTAAATAAAATTAAGAAGAAAACTTAAGGGCCAATATCCACATTCAGGTCCCTGTCAAATGGTGAAGGACGTGGTTCTGATGTTAGTGAATCTCTTCATCTCATTCAGTGTAAACTACGGAGTAATAGGCCACCTGGGAAACGGCACTTTTCACACTCAGCCAGGAGACAGGAGACAGCAGCGGTGAGTCTTAAACTACTTTAATGATACCCCATCTATACCCTGAGCTGTGGAATTCTGGGAACTCAGTTTCTGTACAATTTAATAAGACTGCAGTGATTCTTTTTGCTCTGAGTTGGATATAAGTGTCTATTAATGAAGCTGTGCGTCGCGTGTTATAATTTAAAGGGCTTATCGGTTTTTATTTGGCTCATGAGTGTTTCTTATCCACATGCATTTTGATCATTTTTACGCACATTGGCTCAAGCACTCGATATGCATTTCACGAAACACTTTTTTTGTATTCCCGCTCGGGGGGGGGCGTACATGTAATTATTCACAACGTACATCCACGCCACCTTTTGCCCGTGACTCATGTAATAGATACAGTAAAAATGATATCCTTTTCAATCCACAGATTAACGGATATTATTCACTGCGCACATCCACTTTATTTGCTGACTGACGTGCATCCGCAGGCACAATAAATCATAGGCCGTGTTTCGAGGACCCACCGGCAGTAGCCTAAGTGACTGATCAGACACAAATAACACTCCAGTCGAATCGCAGAGGAAAACGTCCCCGTTCCACTGACTGAATGGCATTCATTTTATGCAGTCGGTACGTTTGATAGTCCATGTTAAAACCCCTCAAGAGCGAAATACGCAGCTTTCTGAAATTTGAAACGATTGCTTTTGTACATATCAAAAGACGTAAAGCCTTCTATTTTTTGCTCACGGTGTATGAGCACAATATTACAACATGCATGTAACAGCTTATAAAACTTGATGTGGGTGGGCCGTCGACTTTTTATCTACAATTATGGTTTAATAAAAATTTTTACGTAGTATATTTTTTTAATTTGCAGTGAAGTTAAAAAACATATATGTAAAAGTGAAATAAAAAAGCCATTTATTACCTATCCTGGGTGTTTCCGCTGGTCTCAGTAATGAACCACAT
The DNA here is from genome assembly GCA_900497675.1 of Arapaima gigas. Lineage (NCBI taxonomy): Eukaryota > Metazoa > Chordata > Actinopteri > Osteoglossiformes > Osteoglossidae > Arapaima > Arapaima gigas. The sequence continues at coordinate 456,981 of UFQX01000280.1, forward strand.
ACAGGCAATGTATTTTTTAATATATGTGTTTTTACATTACGGATAAAATATCTAGAACGGTTTAGTGACTTAGGCTGTGGAAGACTGTTTGAGTTTAAGAAAAACAGGGGTTTTGGCGTTGAAATTAGTTGTGTACTATAAATGTGTTAGGACAGCTGGGGTTTTTTCTGCTTTACTATCACTTCTGGGTCTCCTTTGTGCTTGGCAGGTCTTACATTACACCACACCACACCTCTGGACTGCCTTGGGGTCATAACAATAAAGCAGGACACAAACCACCAAAAACGTAAAAGACAAAACGTGTCAAGGTCAAAGAGAGCCTCTCTGCTCAGCTTCGTCCAGAAAGGCCTTCTATGTCTGTCAGAATCCCGCTCCCCTTCCGTGGTCTGTCGTGCTCATTTTCAGTAGGGAAGGGGCATCTTGTCCACTCCCAGTCAGGTACACCAGTGGACATAACACCTAAGCAACCATGGGTCTGGATGACTCTACCTTAACACACATACCGGTCATTTATACTGGACATTTGCACACAGGTCCCAGGCAGGGTTGGACTCCCAGGGTTCTACTTCTTCCGCTTCTTCATGGTGAGGAGTCCCCCCCCCCCTTTCTTTTAATTCCTCAGTTGCCAGCTTAAAAAAGCTGTTTCATTAAAAGATCTTTATTTCACCATTCTCTTCCTCACCGTAACATTTCTTGGATCTTTGTTCAGCGTTCTGTGTCACTTTAGGACGCTGTGAAATAGGTGTAAGAAAACTTCGATTTATAGTGTGCAGATTTAGCAGAATACATAGAACATTGTCCTCATACTACAGGGCTGTTTTTATCTCATTGTGCACATTTCTCTTTTATGAAATACAACTTAATAAGGCATTAATACCCTGTGTTGACACATTTATGACAGACTACAAACATCACAAGATTGCAGATTTTTTTTTGTTTTTTTTTATTGATTTACGCCCCCCTGCGCTTCCATCCGCGGAGTATATTGGCGTAACATCTCAAAGGACACATTGCTAGATGTCTCTTTACATTACGACCAGTCACAGTTATCAAAGACAAGTGGTTCTGACACATAACTTTGAAGTAATTTAGTCTCGGAGACCTTCAGATCAGTCATCCGGCACTCTGACCTATTGCGGTCAGAGGCCAATTACTTAAGCCCTTGCTTGAGAATCTGTATATTCCCTTTCTGACAACCCTGCAACACACACCGTACGCGTACATATCGTTTGTCTCAATAATCGATGACGGGTTATTTCTGCCTCCTCTTAATAGCGACGAGCGGAAAGCTGCGAGCAGATTTTTAGCTCGTGCTCCTCTTCAGATCGGCGGCATCCGTTGAAGATGCTCATACAGTCCGTTCATCCCCCATTATTCCATCTCCTGACATCCAATTTTTCCGGCCTCAGATTATTAATATCATTTATCGCTAGTCGGTGTTGCAGGATGAGCCGAGATTCCGTTTGGAAAATTGCGCCCGTGGAGATTCCCGGAGCCCTCCTTTCCGCAGCAGCGTGTGACAGCGCCCAGAGTGCTTAGCAGGCATCCGGCTGGACTTACAAACCTTTCTTGTGCTTTCAATTGTTAATTGTTATATCACAGGGAGACACATGAGACAATAACAGTGGCACAAAGGCGGGTAGGCTCGCGTCTTCGCCGTTCTCTCCGTGTGGTTCTAAAATGTCCTTCCAAGCTGTTTATTGTTAATGAGCATCTACACTTTATGATTTGTGCCAGCTATTCTCGGCAAGGCAAATAAGTGCGATGCAAATGAACGAAGCAAAGCAGACAAATATTGACAACATAATGTTGCTTTTCACACAAATAACGGCAGCTCATCTTTCGCCGATGCTTTGCTTCAAGGGGACTAGCAGCTTTAAGCTACTTACAGTGATTTACCACTTTATATATCTCAGTAATTTTTACGGGAGCAGCTCAGGGTACAAGTACCTTGCTGAACCACCACAGTGCGAGGTGGGATTAAGCGGAAGGCAATAGTTTGAACCACCACGCTGGCTGACTTTTTCTGCAGTTAATTTTTCTCGGAGCTTCGTGGTCAAAGATGGTAACTACGCTGGGGGGGAAAGTCCTTGTTTGCACTACTTCAGCATCTTTCCCTGCTCTAAACTCTTACCGGGTTCCACTTTTTTTATGCCTACATTATTTTTTGGTGCCGTTCTTGCAGCAAATATTGCCTCTTAATAATTCACACTCCGGAAATAATCAATGGCACTGGAAATGTCTGCGTAGCATATAAACCCCCGACGGACATAGTGTGTCACGGTTTTTTGCACAGTTTTTATCTAAAAAGCTGCGAGAGTGTGGATGTGCTCCCGCCTGACAAAGCGGCCCCCCTGATTAATCGAGCCCAGCGGCGTGGAGTCAAGGTAGTGCATCAATTTGAAGAGACGTGCGGATTTCTATGCCATCATTAGAGATGACTGCTGTGACCTTTCGAGTTCTGTTGGGTGTCAGTGGGATGACATTACATCCGGGGCTCTTGGAGTTGACCTTGAGAGGCAAAAAATGTCTTTTAACACCTGCTTGCATCTCACAGGTAAAGATGTGTCACTCTGTTATAGAACCATTACAACCCAGTTGCTTAAAATAGCCAGAGAAACACTTTAAATGAAACAAATCCCCTTTAGATTCCCTTTTCAGTCATTCGTTCTCGACAACGGAGAACGTTGTCTTTGCTTACAAACCAAGAAGCGTGAAATGTGTGTTTGGGGTTTAAGGTGCATCTGTGCTGATACGTACACATGTGCACTGTTTGAAATATGTTATTGAGGTGGAAGAAGGTCACCTTGGCATATTCTTTCATCATCCTGGTTGTAGTCTGCTAGAGTCTGGATGGCAGGCGATGAAAGAGAAAAAAATTAGGACAGACCTGCGGTGGGGCGTACTACCTGCTGTCTGCAAAGGCCTAGGAAAATAAAAGCTCTTATCGCGTATAGCGAAGGGTAGAGCAAAAATGAAAGAAAAGGGCAAGAAAACTTTCAAAAAGGCTAAAGAGGAAAACCTGGAGGATGTAGTGCAGGATGACATTTGAGTTCTGATTATGATGCAGTATTGTCACTCAAAGCAAATATAAAATCAACTGTATTTGTACTACATATTTGGTGGGACTTTACCCCGAGAGTGAAAACAGATGGCCTGGGAATCCATGGAGCACCTGATGATGTCAGTCTTGCCTGAGAACTGTATCACAGCGCAAGCTGCGACAAAAGCTCATTTTGTTGCCAAACATCGGAAGTCGAGGTTCTTGTCCGATTTTAAAGGAAAGGATAACTTTAACTTCGCCGACTACCATTCGGACGTTTAAAAGCTCCCGCTTCTGTGCGGGTTGCCGTAACTGTGGGGACAAGTTACCGAACGTGGGGTTACTGCCACTCCCCAGACCCATCTCCTGCATTTGTACATAGTGAATAGGTAGCTGGAGAAGCACAAGGTGATGTGAAGATAATTAAGTATAAGATGTGCCAGTGGGAGGTGACATATCTAGGCCAAGTTATCAGTTGGCAATAAAAGCCTTTTTTCCTCAAATTTCAGTTGTCATTTCATCTGCTGAATATGGTAATTTGATGCCCCAGAATAAAACATGCTGGCTAAGCATTGGCAGACCATGAATGTATGTATGTGTGTATGTGCACGTCTGTTTCCTAAAAGCATTATAGCACTATAAAGATTGCATCTCACTGGAAACCTAGCGACCCCCCCCCCCCCCCCCCCCGACATACCTTAATTTTACATTTTGTTATTAGTTGGGACTGGTTAAGTGTTACCAGTAATGATGACGTAATGTTATATACATCTTTTTCAGTAGCCTAGTTATGATGTAGCCAACACTCTTGGTAGTGGTACAAATCTTCCTATATTTTCACAATTCCAAAATATATTACGTGCGCCATTGTAGAAAGACATCTCCTTTACAGATTCTTCAGTAAACACTGGCATATTTCACCAAAATATGTCCCAGCTTGTACTAAAACAAAGTATATCGGTGGCTTGTGTTCAGTGTTACTTTGATCTTTCCATTATCCCGATGCCTATTTATCTTTGGCCATTAATAGCCCAGCCATACATCAAGGCACATACACGGAGAGAAGAAATGTAGTTAATGCCGACCCCCCCCAAACAATCCCGATAAAAAAGTGGCCAGTCACACCTGTGAATAACTATACGTTCTTTCCCTCCGACAAAAACACATACGTGAACAAATAAAAACCATTTGTATTATTGTCTGGCTTTGGCATTGGCGAGCGGTTATTTCGACTTCCAGAAGTGACTAATAAGGTTACAGTATTTGAATGTAAAACACCTGCTAACTGTGAATATTTATCATTGCATAGCTTGTATTATTTATAGCTCTAATCAGTCTGGCTGGAGGAGCGTTCATAAATTCCTCCCAGAACGCACTGCCTCTGGAGGATCTGGTGGTTCTAGTGGGCACAAGAGTGATTCTCCTTCTCCTTGTAATAAATCAGCTGAATGGGGTTTCTTAATTACAAAGACATAATGCCATCTCACAATTTTATCCCCGCGCTAGGAGACAAGGCCAAAAGTTAACAACGTGTCGACATAAATCCTCATCAGGGATTTTATCAACCAAATGTAACCAATTAAAAAAGTGTTTAACTCGAACGCAAACCGCAGCCGTTGGATGTAGTAAGTCGGAAGAAAGCGGACGCCGCCGAACGCCGCGACTCGGCCTCCTTTGCGTTTCGAATCCGTTTAGGCCGCCGTCACGCATCGCTCCTGTCGCACTTTTAAGGCTTAAATGATGCTAATAATTCAGTGATATCACCGAGCGGTGAAGTGGATTCTGTGGAAACTGTTGTAACAGGAGCCCACTTAAGGTTCCAAAAAAACCACGAGTGTTTAATTTCAATTGTCTGCTGCACAAACATAAAAAGCAGTTCCATTACCGCGGCGCACGCACGCTTAATGTAACGCATTTTTCAAGAAACTCGATTGCCCTGCTATTGTCTGTGCGTGCGTCGCGCCATTCACGATGCTCGCAAAAATTTGCTTTTTCGGGCCGCTGCGATTTACCTCCGTATGCGATCGAATCTTTCCGCAAATTGCGGAAACTTTCCGTCAAACGATTGAATGAAACGATTCGTTTCCGATCGATGATAATGCCAAGTATGCGATCGGAGCCGCCCGAGCCGAGCACGGAACTACATATTTCCCTCATGACGGGCCCCATGCCACCCCGGGTTTTCAGAAACATATACAAAATGGACTAACTGGTTATCAAAGGCTGCGGGAAAAATCTTGCTTAACCCTCCCCCAGTTGTCCGTGAAAGGCAAATATAAGTCCCAGTATTGCGGTACGCAGAAATTGTGGCTACGATCCTTTCTTATTTCAATGTGCTACGGAAGTAGGCGACGCATCATTAGCTGCCGAGGATTCAGGAACCGCTTACAGCGCCAGTACGATAATGTATTCATCTGGGCACTTTTACATCCTACACTTTTTACCGATTTATAATCTGAGCAAACGCTGCCTGTTGCTGAATTATTAAAGGGGCCGATGGTTGTAGCAAATTTAATTCATGTACTCCGGTTTATACGTAAATAAAGGTGCAAAATAAGGGATTAGCGACAAGAAAGTGATCAATGTAATTCTAATTATATCTGTTCCTTATGTTAGCACGCATAGAGGGGGATGTTACACCTCAGTGACAATTTTTTCGACATGTTGTATTATATAAATAACATGTAATCGCCCTACTAATGTGTCCCTTGCAACACCTGCCTTATGAATGTAAAAAGGAGACACTTCAACTCATAAACAAATCATAGCGAGGAATGTATTCCCGTGCTAAATATCATTTTCACGGTTTGTTTACTTTTAAAATAAAGTCTTTCTGGGTGGCGGTGAAAGGAGGTTCACGCGTACGTTGACATCAAGCACGCGGCAGCTTGAATCATGAATTAAAACTGCACTCCGGATGCCCGTCCGGACAAACAGGAGAAGAACTCGGTGCTTCGCGTGACTGAAAACGTTTTTGTCTGAAGCGTAAATGGTCAAATGCGTCCGAAACGCGGCGCAGGGACTTTGCACCGCCGGTTCAGATTCTTTCCAGTCGCACAGATTTGCCAGCTCAGTCCCAGATGAGCGCTGCGGGGTCGTGTCAAATATAAATATGAAATATAAAGCAGGTCAAAAAATACATGGCTATTTATAAAAACGATGCAATTCACATTATAGGGGATCCGTATCTATTAAACAACTGCAGATAAACAAGCACTGGGAAGAGGAGAATATAAACAGACTAAGCATGTACTTCATTTAACTTCCCCTTTGCATTACTATTGAACTCAGCAAAGCCGTCTTATTAATTCGATATTTCCTCATAACCAGCTGAAACAGCCCCTGAAAGGAAAATTGATCAGTTTCTAAACTTTCCCTCACTTTACCGCTCATCTCTAATATTATTCGTGTTTTTCTTTCATGCTCTGTCTTCCCAATCCTCATAAATACTTAGGAAACAAAACGGGTTGTTTGGGGCACGGGGAGCTTTGTTACGTGTCTTTCCCTCCGATCTCCCCGCAAAGTACCTGGATGGAGATGCAGCAGAAGCTCAGTAAAGAAGACCAAGCCCTGAAAGGGAATTTTGGGCATTTTCCTCAGTCGGGCTTTTGTTTGATTATTGTTTTGCCGTATTTTGCTACTGTTATCTCAGTATTGGTGAACTGCTAAGAAGCAGCTGGCAATGCTTCTGTGTTTTGTTATGCACATTATTTGCTGTAGCATTTGTGCGTAATTAATTTCAGCCTCAAAACTATGAAAAGAAGAAGCGGGAAAAAAAAAATCTGCATTCTTTTTTCCCCGCCTGTTCACTTTGATCCCGAAACACTGTGAAGAGGCGAGCTTTTTCCTCGTGAATTTCCATAAAAGTTGCTCCTCCATATCCTCCATCAAAAACTTCATTAAACTAATGGTTATTTTATGGGTGCAAGTGCGGAAGTGATTATATAGCTATCTATAAATAATTTCAATAGAATAACCTTTTTAAAGTTATAATTTCAGCCTTTTACTGAGCTTTCATATTTCAAATATTTCATATTTGGTTCCAGTAGTCCACTTGCCATTGAATTTTGGCGGGAACGCTAGATTGTCCGAGCCAAAATAAATTATTTGTTTGCAGATTTTTTTATTAATTTGATCAATTTTTGTTATTTTTTTTATTAATTAAGAAGTGTTTTTTGAAAAATGAAATATGCTGCTTGCGCAAGTGTTCAAAGTGCACACCTTAAGATTTGTTCGAGACTCCACCTTTCAGTCTTTTGGGGCAAGTGTGTAGCAGCTTTGCACACCGTTTAGGTGTCTCCACCCCCCCCCCCCCCCCCCCCCCCCCCC
>UFQX01000280.1:464381-482994 GCA_900497675.1 Arapaima gigas
CCCCCCCCCCCCCCCCCCCGTCATCTCGGAAAATGTGCAGTAGGTTCTTCAGGTTGGTTGGATGATGCCTATTGACTGCACTTTTCAGTGGTACAGATTCTCACTGGGATTGAGTTCAGGACTTTGACCGGGCCGCTGTAAGACAGCGGAACAGTTTTGGTTATTCGTATACATATAATAAAAATTTCCAAGATGCCATAACTGTGACAAAATCTTCTTTCAGGCACCATAAACTGTTTCTGTAGTGGTCTGACTGACCTTTGAAACTTCTGCCGACCTCTGGTGCTCCCATCTTGTTGTGTTATATAATTATACGACTGCTGCGGATCAATAACACATTAAGCACTTGGAAATAACTTGGAATCGCATACAGTCCCCAGCGATGCCTCGACTGTGAAAGTGACGAAAGGTCAGGAGGTGACCATTACACAGTCATCTCATTTAAAATAATGAGAAGGGCTGACTGTTCCTCTCCTCTGCCACAAACCTCCAACTGTCCTGCTGAAGCAGATTCAGTAAGAGGACAATGAAGTGTCCCTGGCAGAGGTCAGAAGGGTATTTTGACAAAGGCAGTCAAATGTGGACCCTCTTTGCTCTCAGCAAGGCAGGATTCCCCTTCTCTCCTGACACCAGGTGATAATTAGAGGAGACACTGCTGACTTGGCCATTTTGGGGGAAAAAATGCCCATCACAAAAAATGACTTTATAATAACAGGGACAACGGTTTAACCAGGTGCTCAGTCATCGGAGCTACTGACTGCTCCTTTTCTCTGGGGTGATTCTGGTCCGTAATGACAGGTACCGTCCAGCCCGGGTTCAGCATGTGGTGTGCAGCACAGTGCCAGCAGAGACAAATAACATCTTCTCCATGTGTTAAGTTCATCAGCTATTGTCAAGTGGCCGGATGCTGTAAGTCATTTTTCCAGCTGAACTGTTCAATTAGTGGAGCATATTGGAGGTCATATGGTCCCGGAAGCATCAATTTAGCTTTTATACATTATACACCATAAACTATAAATATTCCATAGACATTCTGATCATAGTGCTAGAAACATAGGTGGTGGAGGTGGAGGTGGGGAGGAGGGAGGCACATACCTCCATCTCCTGCCCAGTGCGGTTCTGCTCAGTAAAGCTATTAATTTTCACATTTTTATTAGCATGCAGTATCACGTGTGTAGTGGGTGGCAGCAAATTCCACTGCTGTCTCACAGCGGTTGTCCTGGTCGGGTTTGAATTTGGTTCAGGCTGTGGAGTTTGGAAGTTCTCCCTGTGTCTCGGTCGGCTTCCTCCCACAGTACAAAGACATGTGGTTCAGGTTAACTGGTCACTGTACATTGCCCCGTCTAAATCGTGAGCATGTGAGTATAGTTGTCTGTGCGTAGCAACCCAGCGATGGCCTGGTGTCCCAGCCAGGGGCGATGGATGATGTGTGAAATTGGATTTGTCCCATTCATTTTTTATGTAAATATTATTTACAATGTTTACAATTGTTTACTAATCTTAACGCTTACTAAACTAAAATCAAATTTCAAAATGTACCGATTCTCCATTTAAAGGGCCATGACTGTCCAGACGATAGGCGGCAGAAAACGGAAGTGAGCTCCTTAGAGGTGTGTTATGTTTCGGTGCCGGTTCAGTGAAGGAATGCAGCCAACAGGCAGGAGCCTTTGGAAAGTAGGAGGCGCTGGAAAATAAATCTGGGAACCCTTCAGAAAATGTGAGAATGCATTCATAAGTGAACGGCTTTAAGGAGCAACAAATGACATTTAAATAATTCAACGTTGGGTCCTGATAAATTGAGCGTTGGGTCCTGATAAAACGCCACTGTTGTCACTGTTGTCAAGGCAACATCTGGTTTAAAATATGAGAGACGGGATCAGAATTTTCCTGCCGTGTAGAGAAATGCGGAACGCTTGCGAAAGAACCTTAATGCGAACATACTAACTGCATCTGTAAAATATTTCGCCCCGTTTTCGTCTAAGTGTTTCACAGTAACCACGTTTTAACTACCACAATACGGATGTCAAATTAAACGTAACAGAAAACTATTCAAATGTATGTGTATCTGGCAAGTTAACTTTAAATGATAAAAATGTAAATGTGTTTTCTGACCAGTTTCGAAAGCTGCACTGAAATGTTTATCAGAGTGGCAAGACGGCTGACTGAACCATTGGGCTGTAAAGGGCATTTTGTGCCAAATCTGCGGTGATGGCTGACTGAAAATTTAAGGTACCTGCAAAAATAACTAGACCATTGTTGCAGTTTAAATTGCCCCTTAGGGATGTTCTCCCATTTCTCTTTAGCCTGGATGTGCCCACATAGTGAGCCAACCAAAAAAAAACACGACTTAAAAAACACTCCGGAATAGTCTAATGGATTCTGCGACTCAGTTTCAACATTTGATGGCCGGTTGTGTTATCTCTTTCAATGAAATGCTATTTCATTGCACTGTACGTATAAAACTGAAACACTGCAAAAGTACAAATGTACAGGATAACCAATGAAATGTTGGACTTTTGTAGGTGATTCACTAAAGACAGTTTGATGTATCACGCATAAAACATTTTCCATCTTTTCTTTCGCTAATATTTTTGCGTTGAGGTTTAAATTTCTCATATTTAAAACCAAATTATAGCTGATCATTGTTTTTTTCACTTTGTGGGTCAAAGAGAACCTTGTACAGAGATTACCGCTTAACACTGGAAATTTTAAAAGTTAACAAAAGGGATAAACCCTGTCTTTTCTACTGAGACTTACAACTTCTGTATTTTTGCGCCCCTAACATTTGTTTTTAAGTTGATTTAACTGAATAATTTGACATTTCACTCTAAGGATGACAGGGATCACTGGACTTTTGGTTTAACTCATTTTGAAAATGGGAAAATAACCAACAGGCAAGTCTGAATGAAACTACAACATCAAAACAAGTTACTCTGAATGTTTCTGAGGAGCAAGAACATTCTGGGGGCTTCGGCTCCCCACTGCACCGCCTGCTGTGTCAACTCGCTCCTACAAGCAGATTTGGAGGTGTGGATGGCAGCAGCTTCATATCCGCCACTCTTTTCCCGGCTCAAATGAAGGACTGAAACGTGATATTGCCATATTTTGCTTGTTTTTTAATCATTAGTGGGGTTTTATTCTTTCTGTTTCTCCAGTGGTGGGTCCTGGAGGGGAGAGGGTTAACCAGTGAGGTCCATTTAGGGGTTATTTTGGCTCACCAGCTCTTCGGTGGGATTCACTTTTACAGTTTTACAGTAACAATTGTGATATTTTATTTATGGATTTATTTATTTATTTATTCGTTCATTGCACACACCTCTTGTGTGTTTATTCCAGTGGCCGAGTGGCTCAGCACCGCCCGGGCCAAAAGGCGTCGCAGCGGAAAGGTACAACCACCAAACTGCGACGCCACAGAGAGTGACACAAGTGGCGGTCATAGCTGAAGAAACAAAACATATATCGCCCAAATACGTATCAGCAAACTTTAACACCCTTACGACAATAACGTGCATTTCCATGATGCAAAAACCTCACCTAGGGTTAGAAGTATCAGTCTGGCAAGTTTCAAGTCCGTGGATTTAAAAACAAATTTGTGCAAGAAAAACAAATAAACAAACAAACAAACAAAAAAACAAATAGAAACAGTGACTGAGCTTTACAGATAGAGAGATTTAAGAAGATTTATAGCCTATTTCACGGAGTACATATTTGTGCACGAAGCAGGTATTTAATGACAATATCACAACGGAGGATAAATGCATCCATTAATAAATCTGTCTGATGCAAATACAGTCACTGGGTAGAGGAAAGTGAAGCGTTTGTTTGCGCCACACTGAGTGAGCACAGGCAGAGGGGGCACAGAATTCACCATCTGAATGAAAGCAGGTTAAGCCTGCTGGGTAAATGAGTGGCATGTTCACATCTCCACCCATGGGGGCCAATTTAGTGCCACGGCATTATGGATGTTGCAGCTCCAGTCTTCACGCAGCCGGCAGCACAGCAGCCGCGTACCTCGGGAGAGAAATTTCGCACGGATATCCGTGGCTGCTTCATTGTGAGATTGATTCACTGGGAATCCTGTCTGGCTTTTGCTGCATTCGGATTAAAACACACATTTTAAACGCACCGTTTTTTCTCTCTTTTCCCCACCCCAGTTCTTATTCAGCTTTTCCCCCACCTCCTGTCTTATCAAGCCAGGGCCTAAAATAAGGTAAAAAGAACAGTGTTCATCAGCAAAAACATTTTATATTTATTTCTTTAGCTGACAATTTTCTCCAAAGCAACTTACAGTTATTTACCCCCTTTTTTTTACCAGGGTAAGGGTCGGGTAGTAAAGGGTAAAGTGCACTTGCGGCAGGACACCCACCCACCACACAGTATGGCTCTTCTGAGAAAACGGATTTCTTTAAGACCATTGTCTTAAATAGACTTTAAAATAGTCTAAAAATAGTTATAATATAATAGTTCAAATAGTTTAAAATAGTCTTTTAAATAGAGTTTAAAAGAACATAAAAGTTTTTTTCTCCCTTTTTTTCAAAGGACAGAGGCTGAAAAGTGCAGTTTCGTGAATACAAGTTTGAACTTTGCTGCAGGACTGAGTTTAAGAGATTTGAGAACTTTATGTTTAAGATTTGATTTTCATTGTGTTTACATCCTGTGCTGTCAACTTTTGCTTGAATCTCATTGGTCGTGTGTTTATTAGGAAGGGGATACTTGAGTTTCATTGTTTGGTTACTGTTATTTAGTAATCGTAGAGAAAGAAATAAAACCTGACACAGGTTTCCACCTCCTCCTGGCCTGTGCCTGATCGCTCCTTCAACCCAACACAATCCTCTCTCAGAAGGCAGGATTCAAAGCTGGGTCTTCTGAACGCTGAGCTCTGGTTCTAACCGGGATGCCACCAGGTTAGAAGAGACACCTATCAGTTCTTGTAAAACATAGCACCAGTGCCATGCGAGGTAGTTGAACACAGGCTCTAAACCTCCCTTTGTGAGCCTGACTTTCCCTTCCACTAGCAAGAGGTTCATTTAAGGCACTTAAAACAGGCAAGGTTTGTCGAATTGAAGTTGGATTTGCATAATTCATTCATGGCAACAGAAATCGATAGAGAAAAGGAAAACATAGGGAGCCACGTGTTCGTTCTATTTTGTCGGCTCCCTTTTTTTGTTTTTTTTTTTTTTTTTGAGGGACGACGTCTAAGTGCAAACATAAGTCCAGCAGCGGCTTTACTGTAAACAGGTTTGTCATCGAAGCCTCAGACACGACTACCTTGGTACAGATTTTATTACCGTTGGCCCACTTTAGATGTCAAATTGCACAACAATCTTTCCATAAACAACAACTGCAGCAGTGTTGGCCAAACCCAGTCTGCGTGCAGCACGAACACTCCGCGTACAGCCCAGGTGGGAGGACAGGCGACATTCATTCTCTGCTCGCAGGAGTAGACGTTTTGGATCAAGAATGTATAAATAAAAGTGAGGACATGCATAGTGCCGTTTATCTTTGGTGTCTACGTGTGTAATGTGGCGTATTAAATGATGAACCGGTTGAAAGGGATCCTCCCCAATTCAAGTTGTAAGTGCCTTTTCTGCAGTGGTGCCACATTACTGCTCCTTTTGGGATTGGAACCTGCAGTCTTCCGGGGAGAGGCCTGTGATCTAAACCCGCTAGCGTGTCTGCCGCTTTCGTAGTCAGTTGCGAATGGCAGCAATAAGGAATGTTTGTTGCGAGTGATTTATTTCTTGACTGGCCAAGACCAGTCAAAAAATGTGTAAAAATACTGTTACTTAGGGAAAAATCATCCCTCAGAGTGTTTATTTATATTATACATCAGTTCAAATCATTTAAAATTTATATTCACATTAAGACATGATCATTTATATTAGCATTTATTTCTTATTTAGAATTCCGATAAAACAGTCTTAAACATGTTTTATATTAAACACGACATATTGTGTCTGAATTAAGAAAGTGGAAATAAGATGATAAACTGGTAATAAAAGATCAATTTTAGTGGATTTGACTCCAGTCTGAACCAAAAGGCCCAGGTTTAGATGCCTGTAAGAGAAGTACACCAAGGTGGTGTGCAAGGGAAAAAGTGGAAAGCATTGGCATTTCTGGACCTTCTGAGACAATGACCTTTACAAGGTCTGCTGTGAGAAGGTGTGTTTAATTACAACATCACGACAACACAATGATCATACAGGAGTCCCTGGGAATGTGTACCCTTAAGGATAAGACTAAGATGTTTGCCTTGAGAAAGCCTGATAATTCCTGCAACACTGAGCTTGTTTCCAGGGCTGCCCCCCCAAGGAGTCGCCACTGTTTTGGATCACAGAATATGGTAGGACTGGGGGTTTTTTTGCACCTGGATGGGTTGCTTGCTTGCACAGCTCCAGTGCTGCAGTGTAAATGAGACTGCGGGGGACCTGGGAGTGTACAGTACCTGTACTACCTCGCTCTAAATTTATTCACATCATTTACAGGAGCGGTACTATTCGTGGTGTTGCAGAAATATGACGAAAAAAGAAACTGATACACACACACACACACAAAATCAAATATAATCGATATATTTCTATATTGTGTATGCTATGCGTTTCTCCAACATCGAGGTACTGTTTATATGACAAAGGAAAAAACAAATAAATACAAAATCACAGCACTGGTGTTTGTTCTAGTATTACAAGCTGAAGTTTATAACCTGGGCTCCGAGGACTTGATTTTTCCAATGTCTGTATTCACAGTTTTTTTTTTGGGAATACTTTTTACAAACACTCGTGCGCCTGCTTGAAGAATCAGTAATATGTGAAATATCCCCCTGTGTGCTGATAACCTCAGCCTTTACTATTATCTCCGATACCTCTTTTAATCTTGTGTTGTTACTTTCCAAAGACTTTGGTAGCGTGTGTGTCTGTGTTTTTTTTTATGTAAAAGGGATATGAAGATTACTAGGGGAATGGAAAAGATATTGTGAGCCAAAAGGACAATCATATTAGGGTTACAACAGCTAATACAGATAAAGGTGGTTTAGGAACCCACACTGTGCTATATTATAGCCCTGAAGTGCAAAGCACAAACAAAAAAGTAATTCATTCACAGTTGTAAGAAAAGAAAAATAAAAGCATTTATGCAACATATGCTTATGCTAACAGTATTCTTGAATAACTTCCTGTCAAGTACTAAAACTAGTACTGTACATAGCACTAGTGAAGAAATTATATTCACCGCAAACAGAGCAGTGGTGTCAAAGTCTGAATTTGGCCTTTTGCGTCATTACATTTCATATGTGTCAATTTTTACTTTCTGCTGAGTCTTTTTGATTGTGTTTTGCATCTCGGGGCCCGACTGTACTGACAGAAACTTTCAAAGGCCTTGTTCCATCACCACTGGTTTGATGACGTTAGTATTTGAGTATCTACAACTTATCACTTCAAACTTGCACAACAGAGTTGTGTTCCAAAAAATGGAAGTGTGGACTCATCGAACAGATCTGTCTTCCCTCTGACGCAAGTTAATAGTTCTACTGGAGATGCAGGACCTGTAACAAATCTTAGCCAATGTAAATATCCATTCCTGCACTTCTCAGGGTCCAGAAAGTGGACGCGGCTCTATTCTTTCTTCCCCGGGTGAACATAGCCTGACTTTACATCCCACGTTTCCAATATCTCTACTGCCTCCTTGATGTGACCTTCAAAGTAGTCTCAATACACCATCTAACAGATTCTGTGAGCAGCTCTTGGCCTTCCTCTGCCTGTAAGGCTCAAACAGGCCTTTCTCTGAACAACTGATCTTTCTGTCACGGCCCAGCATTCAGCAGGCAGTGAGACAGGACATATACACGTTTAAATACATGGCTACGACAGTGATACCTGGGCATTGTAAGTAACGTTTACACATATTCATTTGTAAGCTTTAACATTCTCAAAGTGTTGCATATCTGGGACCTTTGTCTGCAAAAACCTCCCTCCAAACACCTCAAGGGAAGAATGCATTTTAGCGTCTTGCTAAGGAAACAATGCAGGTTAAAACTGTTTTGGAACTTTTGGGTGTGCTGCTGAGAATTCTCTACACATAAGTAATACCCAATTTATATATTAACCTGAATTTCAAATTTCATTTTTTGGAAAACAATTAATGATACTAGTTTGATATCATTGCAACTGTCAAAGTATTTTGTCACAATTGCATTGTGAGCCATCCAACCGGCTTCTTTTTTCCCCCACAGTGGTTTGATCGGTTCTGAATTCTGCTGTGTCACACACACACACACACACACACACACACACACACACCATACGATGGATTCCATCTCACCCCACATGTGAAACACCGACGAGGCATCATCCCCAAAGACTTGGATCACACTTAAGTGCCTGTGACGTGCCTGTGAATAGTCTGGAAAAGGTACAATCTTTTCAGTAACCTATCAGAAGGGCCAATTATCGCCTTTGCAGTTACCCTGGGCAGAGATTGGAGCCGATCAAAGTCGACACTGATGCCGTTCGGCTTAGAATCTGCACCGACCTACCTGAAGTATGAATGCCAACTATTTGTTACATTAAAATGTATTATTTTTCAAAATGTTACAAAAAAATGGATGTGTTGATAGAACCTGAAATGTTAAAAGGGCACATTAAACAATTAATGCCCTGTTGTGTTTTTCTTTTATACCTTTGTTATTGCGCTTGGGGTAGGATGTGGATCCACACCCTCCATTAACTGGGGCTGGTAAATGAAATGACTGCATGTAGCTACATTCAGTACCCACCTGGGACACCAACCCACCCAGCTTTTGCACAAGGTAAATCCATATTGTTGTAGGAGGGCTGCAGAGAGAAACATGTACCCTTGAAATAATTTAATTTCCTTGCGGCACCTGGGTGAGTATAAATACACCTCCAGACATTAAGCTGCTTCTGTTCCTGCTTTTCTCTTATCTTGTAATTGAGCTGACAAAACCTTGAATATAAGGTCAGTTGAAAATGTAAATGTTTTATTCAGCAACTGTTTCAAAAGATACCGCCACATGGTGTTAATAAAAGGAGCTTTGTTTATTAAAAGTGTTCTGGTTAAGCATCTCGCCCACTAGCATGTTCTCTCGTGATTCCCGATGGGGAAAAACAGTCCGTAGAGCCTAAATGAAAGAATAAACAGTTTGGTGAGAGATGGTCTAAATTTCAATTTGGTCGGTTATGAAGTTCAATTGTTGTTGAGTAAAAAGTTCCAGTTTCCATAACGTTACATCAGTGGTGTGATTGTAAGAAACCACACAGACACTGAGAACGTGTGGTCATATGCAAAAAAAAAAAAAAAAGCTCCCAGGTCTGAAAAGCAGGATCAAATCACTGCGAATAGTAACCTTCACAAAATATTCCTCAACTAAAATAAATGACAACGTATCTACAGCAGTTAACATTTGCAGCTCTAGACATTATAAGTCACCTTAGAAAATAGTGTCAGCTGAGCAACTGAATAAAGATGACAAATAACTGCGTGTGTGGACTGGCTTTGCATGCGTTCTTGTGTAAACATCACCATCGCCCCTGGTGTAAAATGGACAGAAGAGTATGAGGAGAAGCGTGCGCTCAAACAAGTCGACGGTGTTAAAAGAGCTGTTTATGAGAGATTTTTGCAGTCGTCCTCAACAGTCTATTGAGCCGTGGGTTCTGTCCAAGGCAAACAATATTCTTTATAGGTCAGTCTTGTTAACAGTCTGCATGGCCTTTGCACAGAAAGACCTTTGCACAGTCAAAAAAAAAAAAGCCAGGCCGAAAGGCAACTTATATGATTTCCTATAGCTAAAACCAGCTGTGATGATCACTGAAATGGGCGCTGAATTGCTTTTGTTGACATATTATCACCGTTTTTGTCCCGCGTGCGGAAAGCGTGGCCGTCGTGCTGCAAAAACGGCCTGAAGTGATGGCCCTACTGTGGGAACGTGGCGGACTTATTTAAAGGGAGGAGTTTCGTCCTTATTACTGAACTCTGAGCTGTGATATTGTTTGACAGTTTCCTTGCGTAGCAACTTATCACTGTGCGAACCGTGGCAGATTCCAGGTTTAAATACCTCTAGTCCCTCAGAGAAGCGCTCAAGGGCATCAGATAATGTTACAGCCATTTATTCTGCAACAAAGCGTGTGTCTGGTAGGAAAAGGATGGATGATACGGCCCCGTAAATACAGCTTTGATGCGCTCGATCAACCATGCAGGGCAGATCACCGGTATCTTATACAAGACATTGAAATGATTCTCTTTTTTTCAGAAAAGATCAAAGAAAAAAAGAAATAAGAAGACGTCAGTAGAAGTACGCAGAGACATGACACTTGCGTTGTACCTCATTTTAAGCACGGGATTTTTTTTATACAATTGTACTTTGACGATTGACTGCAGAGGCTATTGTGTTGGATTGTTTGCCCCACCGCTTGTTTGTTTGTTTGTTTGCGCTGTTTATGATGAAGGTAGAATTACAAGGTGTACTGAGCCACGGTGGAGGCAGCGGCTTCAATGAGGAACAATGAAGAGAGAAATGGCCAACCCGCCGGTGAGAACATTGCCACTCCTCGGGGGGGAACTGAAGACAATAAGACTGCGCGGCTCTTCCTGGATTTTCCCAGGAGTCTCTGCAAGTGTTGTAACTGGGACTGAAGATACGGCAGGATGAACAGATACTGGCAAGAATGAGTTGTGCGAATCACAAATCACAGACCTGGAGAGGAACAGAGTCTAGTAGTTCCACGCTGGGGTTAAAATGTTGGGCTTTTTTTGTGTTCCATTATTGAATTTTTATTTGTTCATCTTCACCTTCACATTACCATAGACCTACTAACAGAACACGTCAAAGTAAAGAATCGGTTTTTGCAGAAATGCAGTGTATTTAATTGAAAGGATATTTTAAGAATTGGTGACCATAAACTGGTTCACCTGACAGCAAATAAAAGTTCCAGGTCTATTTAATGCTTTTATGAGGTAAAAATAAAAAAATAAAAAAATAAACAAGCGCCGCGAAAATGCAGATTAAAACCTTTTCTCAGAGGGGACAATGAGTTGTCTTGTGGGTGGTGTCACCGATACTGTTCCATACATATTTGACAGTTTGATGAATAACACACTCGGCCCAAACTCGTATTTTTGACAGTAATTCTCAGCGACCGGTCGTGTCGGTTCCAGGATGAGCTCCATTATAATAGTGTCTTTGCAGATCTTCTCTGTACAATCCCAAGGACCGCATTCCTCACACATACACATTCATTTATTGCTTTCCTAGGGCAACTGCTCACAAAATGAGCTCTGGGGGCAACAGAGTGTTTTATCATTTCATTTTCATACTCTTTGCATGACTGGAATCAAACACGTCACATTGCATTTTATGATGATGGGTTTCATTCACCTTGTGAAGACTATGAACATGTTCCGTGTGTGTGTGTGTGTGTGTGCCTCTGCTCACAGACGTCGAATAAAACTTTTAATTCTAAAAGATTTCTACCACTGGCAGTCACATTTGTGCTCACCGAGAGTACAAGCGGCCCATGCAGTACAGATGGGGGGGACGCTTTTCCATCTTTCATAACAGAATAAAGAGTAGAGGATCTGATGGGTTCACACATTGCCTGGGGGATATGCGACCAATTGGAGGATAAACGCGAGATCCCGGGGAGGATAGAGGACAGGTAATTACAGTTTCTGATCCTGCAAATTGAAGTTAGTCGCTGAGTGTAAAGTCTATCAGATAAAATGGGAAAAATAACAAACTGTGAAATGTCGGCAGAATCTGAGATCAACCGAATTTAGGGTTCTAAATTATGTGAGTTCTACCCTTATGAAATCGCACGAGAATGGGCCTTAATTTGCCATTTAATGTCATTAAACACAAAACGATCTTCTTTTCGCTCTAAAACGTGATATGATCCGTATGTCCGGCGATTGTATTACTTTGGAATTTGATAAATTTAGTTTGGAAACCCATAACATCAGGACCAGCTTGGCAATTTGTCACGTGTTCTGTTGCACAATGATCGGTATTTGTCCGAGACAGATTAGAGGTTTCTTGTTTTTTTTTTTTTTAATTTCCCGTAAACATGTTGAAAATCTCAGTTTGAAACCACTTTGGACAATAACTGCTGAGGACATGTTTCCCAGTCAGGGCAGCAAAATATTAATACTCGTTTTTTTCTCCAACCACAACACATTGCGAGTGTGAAAGTTTTAGAATCTTAAACTACAAAAAACGGGTTACATGCAAGATATGAATGTAAGGTTACTCATTTCTAGACAGTTATGATTATTTTAAAAACCGAATCCCTTTTACAGTTCGATTTATAAACTGCCCTGAGGGGGTTTTACCAGGCAGATCTAACTGGGACTTGAACATGTTAATGACAACCAGTAGGGGGCGTCCAACTCAAAACCCACAGAGGGACTGGACTTGAAAAGCAGTGGACCACGACTCAGCAGCGCTTTGCCTCTACTTGGACGCCTGCCTATAAACCCCATGTTATTTAATCCACCGACCCAGAAACGCAAGGGCAGCCCCAGAAATGACAGACAGCCCTGCCGGCCATCCGTCAGGCCACCGCCAACACCTAGGTGGGAGGAACGGCTGGCTGGAGTCGCGGGCCACCCTACCGGCGATGCCACAGCAGCTGTCAAAAAGGAGAAAGATGTGAATGTGATCCTGCGGGGTCAAACACCTCAGCTGACCGACTGCAATACCTGCTCACGAGTAACCAATGCGAGAAGCCTTCAGCAAAGGGCCTTCTGAGAAGAACATCGGAATGTGCAACATGACACACACAGATCTCTGGATGAACAAAGCTGGTAAGCAATAAACAGAAAGAAAAAATTCTCTAAGGTAAAGAAACCCAGGTCTGATCACTAGGCAAACAATGCATGTTCTCAGGGCATAAAACAAGCATAACAGAACCCAACAGAGAAGCATCACAGTGAGAGTAGAAGCTTTAATTTCATTTCATTTGATCCCCAGTAAATGTGAAAGTGCTCGATTACCCCGCACAGATGGAGACATACAGCACTGAGCCTTACAAAAACACACAGCGCTCTGTATGGGATGTGTACAGCAGAGCTGGCAAAACGCAGGCGATAAAGCAGCAGAGGACAAGCTGGAGAGACAGTGGGAACCGGAGCAGGAGCAACAGGTTGATGGGTAGCGGTGGACAGGTTGAGCGAAGCTTCATCCAAGGGCTGCAAACGCGCGTCCGACTGGTTCGGTTGTGACGTCAGTCCTATCGGGACCCCTCTGGCAGGTGATGAAGACGTTCCATGTTCTGCTCCGCCTTCATGTTGATCACGGTTTTGGCAGCTGCGTTTGCCGACAAAGCTGAAAGAGACCATATCCTGCCAGTCGGCGCATTTTAAAGAAAGCTGAGAATAAAGCGAAGATCGATGCCTCTGAAAACTGTTTGGCATGAAGGTTGGCGACAGCAGTGTGCTTTTCTCAGAGTCCTAGCGGCGCGTAAGACAGGGAGCCAAGCACAATGGCACTTCTACATTATCTACATCTCTGCTTGTTCCTATGATGATCCACATTTTCACAGCACAGGGGGGCAGCAGGTAGCGCTGGGCTATGGGTTTGGATGTGGGTTTGACCTTGACTCTGTCTTTCTTCTCCCTGCGTGAACGTGGGTCTCCAGGTGCTCTGGTCTGTTTGCACAGTCCAAAGATGAGTTTCAGGTGACCGTAAACTGTCTGTAGCGTGTGTACGTGTGAGTGGCTCGGCGTGCGGCCTCCGGGACTCGGATCGGACCTGAACCGCCGCAACCCTGACAGGACAAAATAGCCATCGATAACAAATGCACTATCCCCTTTGGTCTTTGCGCGCTGTGTGATAAAGCCCACAAAAGCTTTTTTTTTCACCACAGGCAGTTCTTTGGAACAAAAAACAAATTACTTTGCCAAACAATAAGTGATTCATTGAATTCACATATGATAAAAACAGACAGAAAAGATTTCAGAAAATCAGATCAATCAGCAGAAAACTGTTTTTGCATCTTCGTAGTCCTCACATTCGCAACCTTATTTTACCGTGTTGTTTCTTCATCAAACTGCCAAACTGAAGACTTGCACCGCAAGTTACTTTCGTGGCGAATCAACACATCCCTCCGTGGTACAAACAGCAGGTGCCATCTGAGAGTTGAGAACATTTCAGGTTATAAGTCCCTGTCCTCGGGATTGGCTGGTGACTGAAGGCACTGACTGGCCGTCACCTTGCGGAACCCATGTTTCACCGCGGCATGTAAAATATAAATGAAATGTTTTGTGCAGGGATCCTAAACAAGGTTACGAATAAGCAGTGCTAAAACTATGCTTATAATATCTGAAAAAGGCACAGGAGAGCAAGAATCCTGTCATCTGCTGTTATTACAATGACCTCAAGGAAGGGGATGACTCATTCAATTTGTATGCAGGAGACGTCGCATTTTGTAAGTAACCCAATTTCTGTGGCATCTGCTCCGTGGAAAAGTAGCTCGCCGCACGCTGTCATCCAGCGGTCCATAAATCATCTATTCCGTTTTATCCCGTCGTGGAACCCGATAGGGTGAGAAACCACACGGTCTTTGCCAGCCTTTGTTCCACCTGGCTTTTTGTTAGCATTCCCCATTTTCACTTCAGCGCAAGAGGGAGGAAACGTAAAAACTAATATACATGTACAGCCGCCGTCTTCTCTGCACACTCCGGTGTGTTTTACCTTCTCGGAGGTGTCCTTGCTTCCCTCACACACTCCAAGGACACGGAGTTTGTCAGAAGCTCTGATCAACAATGTTGAACTCAAGGCCTTATGTTTGTACTACAGCACTCCCCTGGTGGAAAGGGTCCAAATATTACCTATTTTTACTTGGCTAACAACTTTAGAGAGACTTACCCCTTAATGCAACAACTTTGTAAGTCAATCCACTATACATACAGCGGTCAAGAGCACTACAGCGGGATTTGAACCAGGAACTTTTCGGTTGCAAGCCCACCCCTTAAAACCCCATCATTCCCACCACCCTCAGAGTCAGCGGTGTTTACAATCTATTGGTTGATTAATTCTTCCAAAAAGATGCAAATGAAATAAGAAAATTCCTGAACAACAAAGTGACTGTGCTCCTAAATCTGTTTATTTTTTGCTCCTAGTAAATAATGATGTGCATAGATAAAGTATGCCAGGAAGCCAAGCTTCACACCTGTGCGGCAAATCCACCCAGTTGGTTAAAGAATAACGCTGGTGCTTCCAGATAGAGTTGCCCCCACCCACCTACCATATACTTCCTGTACGGGATTTACAGAACAAACGTGTCTGAGTGCTCTAAGAAGGCAAAGTGCTTTTGAAGGCTGGGGCACTACATCTGTTAGTGTTGTGCATCCTCAACAGAATGCGAGTTACACATACAGTTTCCACAAAATAAAGCCATTTGTTTGTTTACTTCTTTGCTTTGTTTGCTTTTTATTTTGTTTGTTTGCTTCTTTGTTTACTTGTTTGCATCTTTTCTTTTTTGTCATCTTGTTTGTTTGTTTTCTTGCTTGCTTGCTTCTTTGTTTGTTGGTTTGTGTGCTTTTTTATTTTGTTTGTTTGCTTGCTTGCCTCTTTATTTGCTTGTTTGTTTGTTGGCTGAAAGCAAATGAAGAGTCACTGGCTGAAAGGGAGCTTTTTTCACAGCTGTCCTACCCACCCCTGAGCTCTTCATATCTTCACAGGACAATATCCCCCAAAACAATAGGCCTGCTGAGTTAAGGCTCAACTGTGCAGCTTTTGACAAATACGACGTGATGGTAAACACCTATATGAAAACAATCACACAAACAAATCCCTCACTGAATGAAAACAAAAAGATATTACAGTCAGAAGACCACTTGAAATTCTGAGCGTACTTTTCAGACAACATTTCCCGTGTTTAGTCCAGATCTATACATATTTCCAGAAAGGCTGGTGTGGTGTGGCAGTTAGTAGAAATATCAAGTAGACCTTCAGCAAGGCTCATAAACGCACGTTGTGTGCTTTTATTCATATATGAAGTGTTACATGTATATCCGAGAAAACACACGCAAGGCACAGCCAAGGTATTTGTGCTCTCCCACACTCTGAACGCTGGCCAAACTGCTCGGCCTAAACAAAGCCTCCTCTCAGCTCGTGACGTGAAAGCCCAGCAGATGAATTATTTTTTATGAAAGAGCCCGTCTGGTTCACACACCAGGGCTAAATGCTTTGCCCTTCCCGTGCTGCTGTTGCTGGCGCTCACACGCCGAGGTGGGCCAGGGCTGGTGCTTTGTGGTGGGCTCATGTCCAACAGCTAACCCCTGACACTGGCTTCCCTGTAAAGAACAGAAATTAGAGGATCTCCAAACAGCCTCAGATAAAAACAATAAGTTAAATGCATCATTGTTTATTTTTTTAATTCATTTAGCTGACACTTCTCTCCAGACCGATTCAGATTCCAGGTATGGACACTGACTACTACTTTTACTTACTCATTATTGCAGCAGAGTAGTTTTTACTCTTGTAACTCAAGAGTAGCACTTTGCTTGTGGGTACTAGAGCGGGCGGCGGGATTCAAACCTAAATCTACCGACTACACCATGACAGATCTACCCATAAGGCCACTTACTACCCTCACCATGGCCCTCGCTGCATGACTTAAAGAAAAATCTATTTTTTAATTTTGCCCCACAAAAAACACGTGGGCTGGTAGAGCCACAGATGAACTTCCTGCCCCCAACCTGGACCCAAAAAGTTGGAAACCAAGATCCGATTTGACGGCGTTAACTTTTCCACTAAGTTAGATTTCTGTTCGACGGATTGATAATGTGAAATGTTTCGAATCTCTGTTCACCCTGATGCAGGAGAAAAATCAATATTTAGGGAAAAAATAACATCTGAAGTCCCTGTTGCTCTACTAGTGCAGTGTTAGACCATTAGACCATTTCATACTCTCTGTTATACAGCTGAGTGGTTATTTTCTGCACCGAGTGAAACAAATTCTTAACCTCATTTCTTTCATCCCTGTAGATCAATGCAAGAAACAGATTGCAGGGACTCCGCGGGTCCTGTATTTGAAATGGAGTTAGCGAGGACCCCCCCACCCCACCCCACCCCATTGCATATGATCTCAAGTGAACTTCTCAACAATGATTTATATTCTTATTAAATGCATTAATAGAAATTTACTTACAGTAAAACTAAGTGCGGCTGTGCGGTTTAATGCAACGGGAATTGGAAACGTGTGTCTGTTCTGCACATTCAGCTGTTTAGCAGCAATTAGAGTGGGAAAAAAAAAAACAAAAATACAGTGCGATGCTCAGTATACGTTTCTGAGAACTTCAGCAATTACGGCTTTAACAGATGTAAATAAACAGCAGCGAAAACAATACCGAGCCTGGACAATTATGTTCTCAAACAAATACGGGCTTTTTGACAGACAACTTAATTTTGTTAATTGGTTCAACACATTTGCTAGTCAACAATATGGCAGCACAGAGCTCAGAATCCCTTCGCCCTGCTCGGAGGATGGAAACGCTACGAATATTTCCAAAGATGCGGTTCTGTGCGCCTGTGGTTAACTAGATAAATATGCAAATAACTAAATAAAACGAACTAGGCATTTTGTGCTTTAGCCAAGTGCATTAGGAAAATGAATCGATGAAAAAAGCATATATATGCAAGGTAGCAGTCGTTTGTGACGATGCGAGGATTCGTGTTAAATTTGGCGCAAGTGTGGCGGTTGTTCTACCTCCTCCGTTCTTACCTGCGCTTCCCTCCGGTCCCAGTGAAAGATGTACATGCAGCACGTGATCGAGGATGGAGACGAATGAGACCGAAGGCGCGGTTGAGGTTTGGGAAATAATGTAATGGCAGCACTGTGCTTTTGAAGCAAAAAAATATATATATATATATAAAAAAGATGTCCATTCTATGAATCCTGCGGCACATGGTTTTCTCCTAATTATACTTTCCTCCCAAGAGCACTTGTTTATCTCTCTGACTTTTCTTACTTTTCTCCTTAAGATACACTTGAGAAATTAGTCATCATTTATATGAACAAAAAGTAAACTTGCAAGGACAAATTAGAATGAAAGTGCACCCTCAAGAGTGTTGTTTGCTGTCGGTACGAGGGGAGGGGTGCTTGGAGCGGGGTGGGGGTGGGGGGTGGGGCAATTTTATGATTGGGTAAAAAAAAAAAAAAAAATCGATGTTTTCACTGGCCTGTTTTCATTACTCTGAAAGGCCTTTACAGATAAGTGCTCCTTTAAATATCTTGTCTCCAGTTAACTGTTCAGCATATATATTGCTTTAGAGGATTTCATATTCATCTATTAGTGTCTCATCACAGGGGTGGGAGCTGGAAGTGGGGGATGTATAATCAGCTGTCTGGAATGTGGCGGCATTCGCTGGCATCTTAATTCATCTTTATAAACAGGGAATCGCTCCGTCCTCTACCTCTATCCGTGGAAGCGGCCCTGCTCCACGTGGACAGGTCCCAGTCTTTGGTTCTTTAAGTGTGGATTTTATCCTTTGCTCCATCGACATCATTGCCAGACGCCTAATGCGGCTGCTTCTTCGCCACCCGAATGAATACGGTGTAACTGGCTTGAAAGCGGGGGGGGGGGGGGGGGGGGGGGG
>UFQX01000280.1:483029-562786 GCA_900497675.1 Arapaima gigas
GGGGGGGGGGGGGGGGGGGGGGGGGGGGGGGGGGGGGGGGGGGGGGGGGAGTAAGCAACATACGGGCCCATCTGAACATTTCAAAGGCCTCGGCACAGACACACACCCGTTCGTTCCCCATGTGTCCTCACCAGGCACCTGCGCACTGCCTGGCGATCCTGTACCTCCAGGACTGACTATACAAACCCCCTCTCCTGCAAACCAGAAACCAGGTGTAGACCTCAACACACTCGCCTCCTTCTGCCAAAGTGTCCGCACATCTCAAGCAGTGCAACTGACCTCAGGACCACGCAAAGGCATCCACTGTGCTCCCGCGCAGCTGCAAATAACTGTTAAACATTTCAATTTTTTCTCCTGTCGCTTTGGTTTCAAGTCAAAAGCTAATTTGCTCTGGTGGTTTGAAACAAGATCAATATATTTAGGTGAGAAATAAAGTGAATAGTGCAGCAAAGCAATTTAAGCCAATACAGGACGCATGACCATATACAAACAGTGCAAGGAAGCATGAAAATGGAAGCAGGGCACACAGGTTTGCAGCACAGCCTTCGTTTCTATTACGGCACTGCAGCAATTCGCAAAGAGTGCAGGAGCATCTTATTCTTATGATCTGGAAAAGCTGCTTTGTGTTTTTAAGAAGGTTGTTAAGGTGCGACTCCTCGTGCTAATAAACTCAAGCTGAAATTCCTGCGTGCTCCGCCTGATTCCTGTGCGAGGGGTCAACGCGCCTCCGTCAGTCGCAACATCTCCTGGCCAACAGCTTGTCCAGAGATGGTTGGTTAAAGTGCAAGAACCAAGTGAAAGAAATGGAATATGGACAATATTTATAAACTGATGTCATATGTAATGAGCATCAGTAGGCATCTTCACCAGCCTCTTACCAAAGAGGAGATGAACCCTTTAAATAGCCTCCCTTCTGCCTTGAGAAAGATCTAGAACTTTATCACAAAAGGGGTATCTCAGTAAAACAAATCTTTACCAAGTAAGCACAGACCTCAATACGACTTAAGACAAGTTATACATTAAGATGTTGCAGATGAATTACGCCGGAGAATATTTTACCTGTATTTTTTTAATCGAAACACTGTAAAATAGAACGATCGATCCGCGTCAAGGAATCACAGACGTTCCAGACAATGAGCTTTCCCGTGTGAACCACGTAGAAAGACGTTATGTGAGGATGCCTGAAACCAAACTCGGGTCAGACCAAAATGTAAAGATGTTCATGGGTAAATAACATGTTGAGTGTCTGTGTGCCACAGGGAAATGTAAACCTCTAAGGTAGCTGAACTGTTTGGATGAAATGAGTCTGCTTCCATCAGACAAACTTCAGCAGACCTGCTCTGCTACATGGTTAGAGCTGCTTCCTTTGGACTTGGAGGTTCTAGGTTTAAATCCCACCTCCTGCTCTAGTGCCTTTGAGCAAGGTACTTTCCCTAAATGCCGTGTAAGTGGTTAAATATCTTAATGTTATAAGTTGTTTTGGAGGAAAGTGTCAGCTGAATGAATAGAAACGAAGGTCAGCATGAACATAAATGTGTCATTTGTCTTTGATGCTTTTTTCTTCCTGTGGACCCAGTGTTCATGGCAAAATGTTCTGCCTGTGAGAAGCTGAAGTGGAGCAGGACTGAGAAAGTCTGGATCGTGTTATATGAACATTTTAGGGAACCTCTGGACATATTGGCTATGGGCCTAAACTGAGAAAAGGTTAGACTGTAGTACCTGGACTACAGACACATGTGGTTGTTATTGCTCTTGTTTTGTCAAATACCATCAAGTCAATGTCCACTCTTTGGGACTTGGCAAATTCCTCCAGAATCTTCTGTTCGCTTGTGTCCTTACGGTCGAATCGTACGTCACCAATGATCGAGTCCGTTTAGTCTCTATCTTCTCCGCCTTCCTTCAAAATTCTCAGCTACTGTAGTACTTTTAGGAGAACCCGGTTTCTCCATTTGTCCCAAGTACAAGGACAGTGTTTTCATTCTCACTCCCAGTGAGAATTCCAATCTGATTTGAACAAACTTACTACATGTTCAACAGTGACCGAGCGATGCCATGTACCAATGGACATGGCTGCGTTGTTATCGCAAAAGCGGAATCCATTTGTAACGCAAGTCGTCCAAAATAAATCGTTCAGAACATGTGAAAATTGCATTTAGTGGCAAGATTGGGATAATTTATCTCATTCAGTCTTGCTTTTTTCCCCCCTGCCTTTCCACCTCAAGTAGTTTAACAATGTCTGCGTTGCCTGTTGTGTCTGGAAAACTGAATGCTGGTGTCAGTGCAAAGGATAATCACTATTTTATCCTCTGAATCTTAACTCATTCACCATCAGGGTATTTTACTGAAGCGACGCCCATTGAGCACATTTCTCCGAACGGCACGTTTCATGCGCGTGTCGCTAACCGCCGCGGTATCTGCTGCCCCAGTTGTTCGAGACAGAGATGGGAGAAGAGAGGTAGGAAGAGCCTCAAGGCAGAAAGGTGATAGGAAACAGGCTTCAGCAGGATGGGATGGCGAGGGGGGTGAGAGTGAGTTATCGAGGAAGGGAAAAGCAAAATACACAGAAGAGCGAGTGTTGGGGGGGGTGCGAAAGGAATAAGGTTAAAGCCAACGCGGTCCCTCGAGAGGACCAGGCATCGCAGCCTATCTGCCTTGCGAGGGGGCGTCTGCTTTATCCACTAAGTGAGCGCCAAACTCACAAAGCAGGATGTGTGGAGTGCTGTGTCGGTGACTCAGAGGGAGAGTCATCGCATGCAATAAATAAAAATGTTACGTTCCGTATATTTTTTTTATACTGTGAGTAACAAGGGCAAAGAAAGACATAGAAACTTTTTTGCTTTTAATATATTGTAAATGGTCCAGTTAAAAATTTCTAAAGTATTAATCTACTTATAAAATGTTCGATGGCATGTGTTGGCTGTTCCCGTGTATCGCGGTGCTAAATGAATGAAGCGATACATGAACTACAACTGTTATAACTGATGGATCGATAGAGTGGCTTCTGTCAGCAGTGAGTTACTTAGCAAGACTTATCCTCTGCGGGGGGTGGCAAGGGTGCAAGATCAGACTTTATTATGCAGTAAACGGTGTTTGTGTTCTGTGACATTGATGTCATCAGAGCTGTAAATCACAGCGTTTGGGGTCTGTCTGCTCGGTGATCGTAGGGCCTCGTGCCGTACAAGCGTACTGCTCCTCGCTCATTGTGTTTGTTCCCCCTCGGTGGCTCTTATCAGCCCTTTAAATCTGGGGACAAGGATCTGTCACCGTCGCCCTTCCCGGTGTTTGGAATCAAAACCTCGGAAACATTTTTTTTTTTTTTTACATTCCCCCATAATTGCTGTTGCATGTATAAACAATTTAAATAAAATGTCAAGGGAAGAGAATTAGAATCAATTTCGCACTATTAATGTAGGCGATTCTGTACAAAGCAGTTTGTCAGTGATTTTCCCAAGACTTTTTAATTTAGTGCATGAACTCCTTAAGGATTAAACTAAAATTCCTAAATGCCTAACTGATTTAATTCGCATGAACACCTTGCAAGTCGCCCGAGGAATAACACTGTATTAAATCACCAGTCACTTTGGTATCAGTCCTCATAAGTTGAAAGTGAATGGTGTTCATCCTGGGAAGACTAAACATTTCATTATCAAACATGAGGCAAGCTAGGGTGTGTAAAAACGGCACACTTTGCAAAGCCGGCGATGCTGATGGTGATGGAGACCAGTTCATGGCTATGAAGGGTCCTTTCACTGCGGAAGTGGGGTTATTGCCCAGACGCTCACTGACCTCACTACGCATAAAACATATTTTATCACCATACAGGCCTCACAGTGACACCACAGAACTTGGAAGTGTCCCCGTTGTCTGTAACTGTATTATAGGACCATACACACCCTCTATACACCCTGCTGCAAGTGGCCCTACTGCAAGACCATACACACCCTCCGGTGACTGAAGAACTCTCCAAAACCCTACTGCAAGTCCATAGACAATATTTTGAGTGACGGCACCATCTATGACCTTACTGTAAAATGACAGCCAGTACTCTGACCTCACCTCCTATTACCCAACTGTAAGACCATAAAGGTACTGTTTGTGACTGTGCTGCCTGTAACCCTGTCCAGATCTGTCTGTGTGTATCCCCACTGTACAAACCTGCACACCCATACTGCTTGTACCCCTTCTCTTCAATATCCACTTGAAGTCAATGTAAAAATACTATGTATTTGTCCAGATGTTTTAGTGTTTGCTAAGCGTGGACCAGCAACTAAACACTCTACGGCATTAGAATCTAGATGCTGATGGGTGTGTGGTTCCGTATCAAGTTGGCACGACTGGAGTGCAAGTTCGTTCCCCGTTACTGCAGGTTTGCCGGCACGGGTTTAAAGAAGGGAGAAATGCGAACAGTTTGACGTATCGATATGACACGCAGCGAGAGTGTCGGTGAGACAGTTTTGGTGCATCTTGTCAAAGCAGAGATGAAACCGAGGAATGTGGATCCAAAAAAGACGCAGAATGACTGTCAAAGTGTAAAAATAAACAGCCGCTTATGGAGCAGAACTGGGTCACGGATGTTCCTGAGCCGACATTGGTGCGCAGCTTGTTTGTTTGTATTGCGGCTTCTGAACTCAGAGCTGCCTTTCCTACAAGCAGACATCACTTTGTATTGCTGGTCATGTTTTAAACTGTGGGGAATTAAAACGTCATTCGCTCCCCTGTCTCCGCGAATTAATGCTGCTCCAAGAGACGATCCACAAAATGCATTTCAAACTAACCAATCATGAATTCACGACAAGAATTGCCACGATTGCCCGTATCTAAATTCGGAATACATTTATGTCTAATATATATTCTGTGGGTTAATTATAATGAATTCTGCTTTAATCGATTTAAATTAAATACAATTTTGTTTAATGATAATGAACAGTTTCTGAATAATCCCACTAACAATGGCCCGGGTATATGTTAATATTTGAAAAAAAATCCACATACATTAAATTTACGGTGTAACTTATTTGTGATATGAGCTTACATTTAGTGTTTTCGTGGAAGAACAGTTTACCGGAAGGGCTGGTGGTGCAGCGGGTAGAGCTGCCACCTTCGGACTGGAAGGTCGTAAGTTGAGTTCCTGCTTTGCGCTGTATTACCCTTCAAAGACTTACTTATTTTACATTGATCCATTGGGGGAAAAAAAATTACCATAAGTACCTTAACATTCTAAGATGCTTTGATTAAAACAGTCTTCTTGCCTATAGGAGGCACTTGATCCCTTTGGTTGAACCTGCAGGGTAGGGTACCCACCAGGACCGAGCACCTCTGGGCACTTCTGAAAGACCATGAATGCAGGACCCAGGGGCAGAATCACACAAACAGGGCAGGTAGTTTTGTGGCGACTGGAGAAAAATAGTCTTCAGAAGACAGAACCAGAAGAAGGTCACACAGCTGGAAGTCTTTTCTACTTTAACAAAGACACAAAGGTCACCATCAAGCCTCCAACCCATCTTTCAGTTACCACAGCCTTTTATAGGCCAGTGCCAGTTAACTGCCGCAACTGTGTGCCGAGTGTGCCAGCGCTGTTGTCCCCAGTTGTCCAGGTGTCCATATGACAATATGCAGAGTGTCTGTCCTCAGCTGCCCTTTCTATGGTATCTTTCACATATTTTCCAAACACAGATCTCCACATTATTTGAAGATCAGCCTAAAGGAATACAGCTGTATATAGTGAAGAAGTACGAATGGATACAGACACAGCAAGGCCAAAAAACATCACGATGAAGATTTAGCAGCATTTCAAGGGCAGATACAAAAATAACAAACAATTATTTTGTCATATTTTTAAATGGATTTCTTTAGAGATGGTTTTATACAAGTAAACATGTTGCTGTTTTGAGAAGTTCAAGGAGAATATGCTCAGGTGTATGTTGTGAGTGTGTGGTTTTTTTTTTGTTTTTCTGTAGCATATAGAGTGTTTAAAAGCGAGCCTCATTCTGCTGGGTACTGCAACAGTACAAACGGAAGCGGCCCGGCGGCCTTTTATTGGTACATACGGCACGTGGGAGATTAAATCAGCCCCTCGGTTTTGCTTCAGAGCTGCTTTCATTCAATACCGCTCCATTATGTTATATCCGAACGAAGACATCACATCCAGTCGCCGGGCTTCAGCTCCAGTAGATCAATCAAAATCCAGGGGTGGTCTGTATTCGGCAGGTGAAATCATTACGGCGTCCGGGGTTCAAGTGGCGTGTGGGTACTCAACTACTCCAGTCTGAGAATGGGCAGGGGTCTGGCTGATCACGACAAGATGGGTAATATACATCGAACGAATTATACAAGTACCAGCGCCCCTCCGTGATTTTCCGTCAGACATTTTTGGAGAAAAACGCTGTGAGGGATTTGTACATTACTATGTACATTCTTAGTCAACCGCATCTCATGACAGCATCATAATCCTCTTACTTCTGGTGTGTTAACTAAGGCTTAACTGCACCGGTTTTGGTGGGAATATCCACCCATCCATCCATCCATCCATACATCCATCCATCCATCAATAACCATTTGTTCAGCACAGACTGGCAGGGTTCCACAGGGTGGGATGTGGGGTTAACACTGGATGGGATGTCATTTATTTGCAGGGTAGTCACACATTCATTAACTCACTCATACACACATTATGGACGTTTTACACTCACCAGCTCACCTGAAACACGTCTTTGGGCACTGGAACGTAACCCACATAAACACTGGGAAAACAGACAGATTAAAATTCGCGTCCAAACCTACAACCTAGGAGCTGCGAATCACTGCACCACCCTTGGTGGGGACATCAAATGGAACTCCATTAATTTATTATGGTTTGCAAGCAAAACACTTGAACGCCTGCATCAGAATAATTGTTGAAGATGATTTTTATACATTTATACTGTATATAGTTACAGTTTGAAGAATTCTAAAAACCATTATTTTTCATGAGCTTAAACTTTTATTGCACACACACATTTTTTTGGATTTTTTACTTAAGGTTTATGTTCTCTTTCATGCTAGTGAAAGCTGCAAAATGCAATGCTATGCATGACTCTGTTAACCCAAAGGTCATTTATTACATTAGATTTGAAAAGCACACAAAGAATTTTTTTTTTTTCTACAGCACGAATGACGCAAAACACTCCTTCCTAAGCCTGGAAAGCAGGGAAATATTTCTTGGGAGAGGAAATGCGCCAAAGTAGGAACGCTGCTATCCGTCACTGCCTGGACCGGGAAGTCACGTCGCCCCCCCCCCGTCCCCACCTCACACAGCATGAGACAGATGACCGAATTGTACACTGTCCACACTGCAAGGGCCCCTCTGCTGTGCTCTCTTTCCCTCCGTCATCCGTCCTGGGGTCCATTTTCAAAGCCCTCCTGTCACAGTCGGTTACCTCAGTATTGTTTCTGCTCCTGCGCCTTATGCTTTACACTCCCCCCCTTCTGTATGCTCACTTTGCGAGGAGGCGCAGAAGTCTTCAGCAGTCATATGGTGTATTAAATAATGGCCCACAGTAAGAGGAAATTTTCAATAATTCATACGTTTTATAACACCCATTGTTCAAGAGAAAAACAGCGCCATGCACTGCGCTGTGGCTTAATTCTGTTAAAGAATATTATTTACAATATTTCATTAGGAAAAACCAACATTTGGTTTACTGAGAGCACGTCTGCCTATATTTTATGTACTATAAAAGATGCATTTCTCCTGTGAATTAATTCCAGCTGATTCATACGGCTTTTCGTAACAGAAAAAATACATTTAATAATAGCACTGCATGAGCATTGTTAGAAAATATTGTGATATTTTATTAAAAATGCTGCAGAAAAACTTTATACAAGTGTTCAGCCAGAAATACCATCTATCACTTAAGGCAAAAACTGCAAACAATATAAGACAAACAATATATTTTAATATTTTAATATCCTGCATTAAAACCCTGCGAGCCTTTAATGCGGAAAGATCAAAGGCCGTGATGCAAACCCTTACGTACATCATTCTCCACCACGAATTGTTGTCTGCTTCTCACCCCCCCCCTTCCTTTTCAAACTGGATGCATAAGTAAAATGATCTGGGTTAATGGAAATTTTTTTGCATTATTACTATCATTGTTATTTAAACTCATTCACTTGCTTTTTTTAACCCAAAATATTACAAGCCTGGCACAATATTTTACATATTGCTAGCAAAGGACAGTTTGAGATATCTAACATATACTTCTTTACAAACATATCCAACTCATATATCAAAACCCACTGCCGTTTTCAAAATTATACAATGCTGGTCACTTTTTAAGCTGAAGCAGTTTAGGTTGCTAAAAAACAAAAAAAAAGGCCTCTACTCAAACTATGCGAAGCGGCACAAGATGGAGAGAAGAGCAGTCTGTAACGCAATACTCAAACATGCAACAGGTTTCAGCAGAAGGGAAGGCTATGGGCTACTGAAAAATAAGACATGATCTGTAAGATATGCTTTCGAACAAGCGGACGTAATAAGATTTTATTTTTATTTTTTTTTTTCCTTGGAGACAATTAGACTGCTTGAATTTTAAAAACCATATGACCAATATATTTACACACATTTCAAAGCAAATGCTCCCTAAAAGCCAGAGTTCAACTCAAAACAACAATAAAAGTATATATTTTTTTTAATATATTTGTTTCTTGTTTTTTAACTTTTACTCACAACTATTTACATTTCTTTTTTTAATTATTTTTACAAATTTTAATGAATACAATTCAGGCTGGGATTTTTTTTATTTTTTTATACCCAGTTCTCCTCCATTGCACTGCATTGCCCAGAAGTCCTTTCACTTTCGTGTTAGAAAGTTTTTGATCAACAGGAAAATCCTTGTCGTGTGTTACTGGCGTTCTGTACAATGTATGGCACATAGAAATCTTTGAGTTAACCTTATTTTCACTCTACACACAGAAGTATACTTGGTTTAATCTCTATACCTGTGTTTGGAATTGAATAAATTCTTCAGTTCTTGTTTTCTTTGTTCGACCCTCCCAGAGGTTCAGCCCTGAAGCCAGAATCACTATGGCAACCTCGTAGTGACACTTGACCTACAGCGATAATTCTTCACATTTCACAGGTAAGTCAGGTTCGACTCCAATATATTCTACGAAGGCTATGTAACAAAATAATATCTTATTGTCTGTGTTCAGTTCTAGGTGAAAAGTCGCACTTTTCCTTCTCCAGGTGAAGTCACCCCGCGAAGGAACGAGCTATACCCGCGTGGTCGAGTGTCCGTGCGGGAGGTTAGTACTGTTCTGACTGCCGCCGTAATTGCTGAAGGTGTGCAGCGGCTGCATCCCAGCCAGCGAGTTGGGGATCATGGTGATGGTGTTGGGCGTCATGAGCGGGATGTCGTCTGGGGAGCGCCGCAGGGTCAGGGTGTAGTCCGGTGGACAGGGGAGCCGCAGCGTGTCCTGTGCCTGCAGGGCCTCGCACCCGTGCTCGTGCTCCAGCTGCTTCATCTGCAATGACATGATCTCCTCGTTCTGGATGTGGGCCACGTCATTGGCGGCACTCCTCTGCGGACTGGGCCGCCGGTTTGATTCGTGGCGCCTCTTGTCCTTCTTGTAGTAGAGTGCTGCGAAGGCCAAGATGTTGAGGAAGAGCAGCGAGGCGCCCACAGCTATGGTCACACTCAGCTCCGTGGAGTAGTCGCGCTTGTTCTCCATGATGACCGAGGAGTCCTCCGGGTCGCCGGTTTTCCGCTGGTCGGTCACCTGCTTGGTGTTGGAAGGTGGGATGACGGGGTGGCGAGTGGTAGACGGCCATGTCTTCCCAGACAAGCGCTTAGTGTACGGAAAGGGCGTCGTGTCCTGGGGAGGGATCTTGGTCGTCGTGGATATATAGGGGAAGAGCTCATTTATATTGTGCAAGTGGGGCACGAGCTCCAGCCAGAAGGCCACCTTTGTGGCCCTATAGTGGTCCCTGACCCTCGGCTTCAGGCCGATGTGGAGATACAGCTGGTCTTTGGGGTTGTACTTGGACCAGGCCACCTCCTCAAAGCGGTTCGGTTTTGTGTGGATGAATTTTGTGTCCTGTGGAACTGGCTGGTTTGGATCTCTGAAAGGAGAATGTAAAAAAAAAAAATTACTTACTTTATATACAGTGTCTGTCAAAAGTTTGAATTCACTTGACGGAAACTAGTTTTTTAGTCTCCATGAGGGATTCTGTTGACCAGCTTGAGCAGTAAATTGTTACTATACTGTGACTGTTGTATCTCTGCAATGGACTGGCATCCCATCCAGGTTATAGTCTCCTGCTATGGACGGACGGTAACATATGGATGGATGATACTATCGAACCGTACCACACAAAACACACAGACAAATTTTGAGTTAAACTTATTTTTCTTTCCTACACCCTGAAATCGATCAATCCATCCATCCATCCATTATCAATAAACTACACCCAGGATGGGATGGCAGGAATGCACTGAAACATACTCTGGAATTAACCAAGAATCATTCAGTTCTTGTTTTCTTTGTTTGACCCCTCCAGAGGTTTAAACCTGAAGCCAGAATCATCATATCAGAATATGGCAGCCTTGTACTGACACTTGACCTATAGCGATACTCTCCACTTTTCACAGGGAAGTCAGCTTTGACTCCAGTATATTCAGCAAAGGTTATATAACAAAATAATATTTTTGTGTCTGTCATGAACCACTGCATCTTTAAATGGTTATTTTTCATGTTGAGGTTCATTTAGATGTCTTCAGAAATGTTTAAAAAAAATAAGCATTTCAGTGCCAGTCAAAAGTTTGGCTACAGAAGACGTTACTTTACCACGAGGCATTTGGTGCACAAGTTTGATGCGGGAATGAGGAACCTCATCTTCCCAGCTCTTCTACAGAAGTTCCGAGATGTAGGACATTTATAGGTTGTTTTGCTTTAACTCTTCCGTCCACTTCCTCTCATACTGGCATTGGTCAGGATGCTCAGGTGTACAGACACTTTTGACTGATGCAGAACATAATTTACTGTACAACACATCACTGACCAAGGACCAGCCTATGCTCACCAGCACCATCTACACAGGATTTTTTTTTTTGTGAATCTGCAGTAGCCCCAGCATGCATTACAGCACTGTACTATTATAGGCAAGAGCAGAAAAAAAAAGAAATTATGGGTGATGTGATCGCAATGATAGATTTTTTTTTGCTTCCAACTATGTTTTGCAGGAAAACAGTTTGACGGTTAAAATGTAGCATCACACGATCACTTGACATTGCTGCAGATATTTCACTGGCTCTCAAGGAGAGCGAGAGAGAGGATGACAGTCGACAACCTTGAGCCTGTCGCTGACGGCAGACCGGCATGTCTCGCCCTGCATGCAGAGCAGGAGCAGCTCATCTGAAACTTTACCCAAAGCTGGAGAAGGAGGCTCTAAAAATAGTGCCGCGCTGGGAGGGGCTCTCTCATTGGATTGTCCGCAGAAGGCGTGATGTTTATTTATTTGCAGCCACCCTATAGCGTTGACATTGATGGGACAGGTACCGCAAAAGGGAGAACTCACAATTTTATCCCCACTTCAACACAAAGCCCTCAATGCCAGTCGGTCCTACTGGACGACCTCAGTCAAAGCAAGAGGGAAGGATGCAGACACATTTGGACATATTGGTTGGCTGCAGATCACAACCAGACAGGCCTTTGTACTGTGGATGGTGCTCCCAGGGTCCGGACCGCCGTACACTATAATCTAATGCTCCAGGTCACAAATGGGCTCTTTGGAAAAATCTCAACATCTGGCAACCAAAGTTGCAGTTAACAAAAACATCTTTCAGGTAACTGTGAAAAAAGCAACTACCATCTACAATAACTGTTAAAGTCTGTTTATTTCTTGTTTTGTAGTTACCTTAGTGCATACAAATTCACACACACACACACACACATTCACAAATTGCAAATTCATGTATATGTATTCAGTCTGATACCCATCTCTCTTGCGTTTGGACTCTGTTTCAGCAGAAACTGTAAAATACCCGTCAGCTGCTGTACCGGCTGCGTCGCTCTCCTCCCCGGACAGCAGAGAAATCCCTCTCCACCCACAAGGGGTTTGGAGAAGTTCGGTTATACTATAACTACTTTGTCATCACTTAGCCAGCAAATGCTTCATACCTGCTCACCAGCTGTCGGTTATTTTACTCTAGATGTGCAGATGTCCGCAAGGAAATGGCAGAAATATGGTCTGCAAAAAGCTTCTCAGTATGCAAAGTGCATTGGAAATGCTGGCTTGGACCGGCTGGCGTGTGACTACCGAGGCATTGCACCAGTGTACGGTTAAGTACACTGGCTCCACAACTTACAAACCCACCCAGCTGGGACCAGGACTATTGTTCATAATTTGTTTTGTTATAAATCCCGAGACTACATTGCCACTGAGTCTCAGTAGATAAAACGTAATGCAGATGTCCCTTGATTTACTTACGGCTTAGGTTTTGGAAAGAAAAAAAAAACTCAGACATTGATAGAATTTTAAAAAATACTTGCTAAGGCTTATTTTAATGCTTTTGCTTCCCTTGTGCTGCACTGTCTTCATAAATGCCTGTTCACTTCCAGTTCTTGCCAGATTCATTCAGTGGAAAGCAGTCATCTTGATACAGATCACCAACTCTCCCAAAAACCAGATAGGAGCTGTAGACACTGTGGAAGTGAATTGATTTAAGGCCACCTCACACTCCTGACTAGCTAACAGCCTATAGAAACTTGTCTGCCAAAAACTGAAATTTTATAACTAGTAACCATTTATAAATAGAATATATACATAAACTCTAACAGCCTTTTGCAATACAAGATGCCTGTGTAAATATCTTGAACTGTTTATTTCTAGACTGAATTCACCTGGAGTAGTCATGTACTTCTCAAGGCGGTATTTTTTTAAAAAATCTATATGAATTAGTAGTTTATATCTAAAGTAGGATACATTCTTTAATGGTTACTCAGTATCTCATTTTAAGGGATTTTCAGTGCTTATACGCATGCAGTTATTTATTTGTCCAAAGAGAAGTAAAATTGAGCCACCTGGAAGCTCTTGCTCCCCTTTGAAAGACAAGAAGCAAGGGGTGCCGCCCCCCTGCATTTTGCTCTGTTCTGATCTTATCTCCTTTGACTGCCGAATCTGTCACTTTGTTTATGAAAAGGATTCTGAAACCAGGATACTTAAAACAGAAAGACTACGTCTACAGTGCCTACAATCTACTACATGCCAAGGAGAAGTATGAGCAGTGGGAGTCTCGTGTTATTCGGCACAAAACCAGAAGGAAAAATAGAAAATAAACAGATGTCCAAATAAGCCTGCATTGTTAGACAGGTCAACCCTAGGTTTCTTCATTTTATTAATCCTGTGGCTCCTCATGCTCCACATGATCAAGTTACCTGTCAAAAGGATGCAAACATTTTTCACATTTTTCCTTTCTTCGCTTACATCCTTTTCGTTGTGGAGCAAATGCGACCTGCATTTGCACAGCCGACTGACAGGTGTCAGTAACCTCCCCCCAAAGGGAACAGGAGCATGAAAATGTTCTAATTCAACCAACTTCCACAGTGTTTACAGCTTCTGTCTGGGAATTGAGACTGTTGGAACTCTATAACTAGATTATATATATAAAAGATGAAGAACGTTGCACATGTCGACAACTGGAATCGAATAGGAGTTTGTGGGCGTAATGTATTTTAGTTTCAGGGATTCTGATGTTTTGATTTTAAAATGATTAGTTTTAAGGTAGGTTGAAGTTAATACAAGGTCTTAAAAATCATTTCTTTAATTTCCTACAGCTACATCAAAAATTTTTACCGAACCTAACCGTAAATAAATCAAGGGGAGTCTGTGTTATTAACTTTTTATTGACTTTGACTTAATGGTAAAAGTGACTTTGGAGTTACAAACAAATTAAGTTTCACTTCCAGTCCCAGTTCTGTTTGTGACGTGAGGAACCAGTGTAAAAAAAAAGGCCATGTTATATTACCGACGTAGTTAGGCTAAGAACAATTCGAGAAAAACGTAGACGTTAAAGGTCATGGTTCAGCAGACCTCAACAGAGACCATCTATAGACATCGCAGTGTTGGATAGAAGAAACTAACCAAATAAATAGAACTTCACAAAACAGTCCTAACATGTGGGTCCACGCGCTGAGTGAATATAAATTTTTGTCATGCCACAGAGAGGCGAAAATGAAAAAAGGGGAGTATATTTATGACTCAAGTCGCACAGTAAATGTTATTTAGGAGAGGAATTGAAAGGCGCCCATGATGATGAGAACGCTGTGAAGGTTTGCTAATGGGGTAGTCACACCAGCTGTATCCGCTTTTATTTACCTCGAATAAAACGTCGCTTGCACAATTAAAATCTGTAAAAGTCAATTTCCGCTTTGCAATCCGAGGACACATTTTGAAATGCAATATAGTCACTGTCTGTTTCAAAGGAAATCTTTAATGGTTTTGCTGGACAAACCTGCACAGACACTCTGCCAAGTTTAAAAAGTAGGCATTTGGATTAAAAAGTGAAGAAAATATTTATTTAAAGCCCTTACTTCATGCTCTTGTAATGTGCAGAAAGATTACTTAAGTAATAAAATATTTAACTGATGTTTCAAAGAGCTCATTATGTTAAAAATGAATGTTTGACCACAAAACTAACAGCCCTTGTAATTAAATCTGTTTCGCTTTCATATGTGATTTGTTCCGGAATTTCCTGGTGGGTCAGCAGAGAGACTTGTGAAGAATTTACTGACACAGAAAGGTAAAATGTCATAAACTGCACCCGATTCCAGCTCTGTTGTATCTGGGGTAGCAGCTGCCATTGTGTTTAGGACCATAGCCTGATGTTAGGAGTTTCCTGGGTTCAGCCGTACTACCCTGGATCGTGGTACTTCCTCCGAATAGACACAGTGCACCTGCACTCAAACTTTTGACTGGCGCTGAACACATAACATATTCTTCCACTTTCTGCATCATTGGAATGCACCAAAGGACAGTCTGTGAAAGCCAGCACCTCTTCACAGGACTGAATATATTAAGCCAAAGGACTGGCTGATAAAATCTTCACTCCACGTTTCTTCACCGAATGCAAACCTCGTATTCTGACAATGCTCGACCTCTGTTTGAGTAAACATGGTACTATTGGTGCCGCGCATTTGTAAATTTGCTCTTACTGAGCCATTTTCTTAAGAAATGCTGCAGTGAAATGTCCGAGATTAATATGAAATCAAATTTAATTATCGAACCATCAGCATTTTAATTTATCTAAAAAAATCAGCTGTGCAAATGGTACTCAATTTATTTTCCAATTAATTTTTTTTTAAATCTCTTTGGAAAAAAGTGTCCCATAATCTGACTGTGGAGTGACTATGCACACATATACAGCTTCATCACTTCAATTTCCCTAACAAAAATCACGTCCACCATCAGCACTAAGTTCTCTGGCAAAAGCAAGCTTTTCATACTGAAATGAAATATGTTTCCACTCAGAGACCAATTTGTAAAGATGTAGTTCGGTTTCAGCCTACCCTGTTTTGGCAAAGTTGGTCCAGTAGGTCATGACAACGGCACTGAGCATCACGTCGTTTTTGGAGAAGTTGCAGTTGAAGAGGTCCGTGGGGCCAATCATGGGGATCCCAAACACATAAGGAACCTCGTCTCCGTGCGCCGAATCCGCCCAGCTGGGCTTCATGTCGCTCTGGCAGTGGTGGTAGAAGGCGTAGAAGTAGGTGGGCGAGCCGTACTGAGCGTGAAGGTCTGCCGTGGCCACGGCCGGCGCCACCCACTGGTGGTCGGTGAAAAGGGCAACCAACGTCTTCCTGCGGGTCTCCGGATTCTCTTTGTCTGCCCAGTCAGTGTACATGAATTTTATCGTCTCCCGAAGAGTGTCCTTCCCTTCGGGGTAGCCGTAGAGGTGATCGACGAAATCAGACACGGCAAAATCGAAATCGTTGGCAGACACACCGTCCTCGCTGTCCACGATGCCGTCCACAAATTTAAATCCCTCACCCTGGTTGACCCCCAGCATGATGTCGTAGTTCAGGAACTCTCCCTGCTCCATCAGTATCTGCGGGTCATCGGGTATGACGTCGCCGTCGATGACCGGGCCGAAGGCGATGTGATACTTTGCGGGAGTGATGTACTGCTCTATGAGCTCCTTGTAGTTCTTGTTCTGCAGGCACTCCACCAAGTCTATGGTGTCGAGCATGTTGCAGCCAACCTTCTCTGCCAGCATCCGGGTGTATTTGGCAGGCTGGTAGTTCACTGCCCAGCTGGACAGAGCCGTCCCACTCTGGATGATAGCTTTCTGGAAAAGATCTGAGACACGAAGCGTTCATTAAAACCTAAATCTTGACATGTCAGATTGCGTAACTGTTCAGACAGCTTTTCGTAGACAGCATATTTTGTGAACTCGCAGTAGCAGTTGTGGACAGAAATGTACCCCCTCCCAACAACGATGCATTTTTAACGAAAGTGTACTGACAATATCTAACCTTTAAGAAATAAAATATAAGGAGTAGCAGGACACAGCGTTCTGTAAGGCTGTTATTCGGCTTTCCCAGAGACTTTTTAGGCTTCGCAGTTGGTAAATGTGATGTTTGGAGAAACCCAGGTACCGTTTTCTTAAGCAATCGGAATAAATTCGTAGAAGCGACGATGCTGTGCCTCACTTTTATTTTTTTTTCTTGTTCTTCCTATTGTTTCACTTCATTCTTTTAAATGTAATGTATTCAGAATAAACACATAAACCTTACCGTATACCTTATAATACAAAAAACACCGCAGACTTATTTGTATCGTTTCATTTAAATAAAGGACACTTGGAATGCATGAAGTATTTTTCATAACTTTCACGCTACGCTGGTATGCCTTATAACTCTTTCTGTTGTGAAGCTCTTAATAAGCAGATCAGGAGTAAGAAAGCTGAAACTAAGAAATAAATCTACATTTCGGCGGCAGCTTGCAAACTTGCCCTTATTTTTTTCACGTGTGCGGTACAACGCAATGGAAAACCGTGTTTAAACTGCAATTTTGTATATTTCTGTCATTTCCTAAGAGAACATATATATTACTGTATGTTTAAACATTATCCTTAATGGGTCAGAGTAGCAGCGCTGGTCCTCTCCTACGCTGAAAAGTCTAACTGGACGACAGACTGTTAACCAGAGGAATGCAAAGCACAGTCTGTCTCAATAAAACGTGGGCTGAGGACAAAGCAGTGTATCACACTCATAAAAATGTGACATTAAGTTAATGCGGCAGGACGGTGTCTGTCCGTCGCCTCCGTCTCATCCGTTGTGTTGCGTGTGAGGCGGCCGAGGCCAGCGACTTGGTCCGCGTCATCCATAATAGACCCATGTGGCCTTTAGATCCTTCAATGGTGCTCAAGGTCGGAGAACATCCTCAGTGTGGTCAGTGTGGACATTCTAACCTGGGTCTCGACAGCTCAAAACCCAGAGCCTCTGACACTGCTTCATGCTCCACTGACCATACATACAAATTCAGATTTTATCTCCACGAACAGAACGGTTGATGTATGACGTTTGATGTGATGGACGTGGTTGTCTTCCTGGTGGTGCAGCCCGAATCTTTTCTTCAAAACAGCTAACACTTTTCTTACAGAAGTTCCCAGTTCATAGGATAACAGACATTCAGGAGTCAACTTGTCAAACGTTATCCTTCTGTACAAACAGAAAATAATTGCCCCTCACGTGTGTTTCATTTCTCATGTACCATACAGGGCTTGAGCAGAGGTACTGTGCAAAAGTCT
This sequence comes from Arapaima gigas, assembly GCA_900497675.1. Taxonomy (NCBI): domain Eukaryota; kingdom Metazoa; phylum Chordata; class Actinopteri; order Osteoglossiformes; family Osteoglossidae; genus Arapaima; species Arapaima gigas. Next base: position 500,819 of record UFQX01000280.1, read on the forward strand.
TAGGCATGCAACTCCAATGTCTGTTGATACAATCTCAGTCATACTATCTTGAGCAAAAAGAAGGAATCCTGCAACAGATGGCATGGTCCCCACAGAGCCCTGATCTCAACATGATCGAGTCAGTCTGGGAGGACATGCAGAGACAGTCAAAGTCTGCAGAAGAACTGCGGCCAGTTCCTAAAAATGTTTGGAAGAACCTACCAACCTCTACCTTTAACTGCATGCAAGTTTGCATAAGAGAATTGATGGTGTTTTAAAGGCAAAGGGTGGTCCCACCAAATATTGCTCTGACTGAGATTTTTTTTGTCTACTGCACTTTTTAGAAGGTTTATTGATTAATAAGTATTCATGGCATTATTTTTGGAACCGTCCTCACTTTATAGCATTTTTCCCACAGGTGCCCAAGACTTTTGCACAGTACTGTATATGCTAGATAGATGCTGCATGTGTTCACAACAACAACAACAACAACAACAATAATAATAATAATAATAATAATAATAATAATAATAATGCACTAAACTGTATTTACCTTACATTAATAGCATGTGCAATACCATGTCTGCATCATGCATGACATCATGTTGCCAGTTTGGGTTTGGGTTGCCCTTCTCCAGCAAGCTCCCCCATCACCCCTCCCAGGTGTGTGTGTACGTGTGTGTGTGTGTGTGTGTGTGTGTGTGTTGCTGGGATAAGAGGAGAGAACTTACCTTCAGAGTAGTGGGACAGAGTTAGCAAGCTCACACAGGAAGCTCCTGCCCCAGATCCAAATATCGTGACTCTCTTTGGATCCCCTTTGAAAGCTTGGATATTGTCCTTGATCCACCGGAGTGCTTGGATTTGGTCAAGTAATCCATAGTTCCCTTTCGCAGCTTGGTCCCCTGTACTTAGAAATCCTAAGGAAAAAAAAAGAGCAAAATTATGACTAATCAAAAAAATATATAAAATACCAAATACAGCACCCATGAAGTATTGTGTTAGAGTAAGTGCCCCATTGTACTTTATCACAAGTAGGACCACCTTTGCCAGCAATTGCAGCTTTGAGTCTTTTGCTATGTCTCTATCAGCAACGCATTCTTAATACTGGAATATTTGTTTATTCTTGACACAATTGGCTCTGTTGCCATCAGGTTGGATGGGGACCCATTAGAGAACAACAATTTTTAACTCATTCAACAGATGCTCAACTTTTCCATCAATAGGTTCCACACTTCAGTGTAAAAATAACTATTACTATACTATCATTTATTTTGCTTTGTCAAAGAAAACTTGCAATGTTAATATTATTACTTTCAATTCTTTCAAGAGGGTAGCAGTCACAAGATACCATTGTTACAGGAGGTACAATAACTGAACGTGAACTTTAGGAGCCATTAGTTGTGTTATAATTAAACTGTTTAGCTGATTCCTTTGTCTAATGTAAATAACAACGTCAGGTTTGCACACTAAGCTGCTTAGAATGATTTATCCATTTATACAGTTGTGCAGTTTTTCCTGCACCCATTCAGGCCAGGGGCAGACTCACCATTAAGCAAAAAATAAGCACCCAGAACCCCAAAAATCCTACAGCCCCTTGATAGAAGATATTAGACTTATGTATGCAGTGATTTTTATTTACAATTACATCAACATGTCAACCATGCCAAAACTGCTGCTACAACTTGTTTTCAGTAGCCTGCTGTCAATATGGGGGCCCCTTCAGTCCAGACTTTAATGGAAAATTCCATGTTCTTGCATCACTACGCTTGACAGCGATGCTGACAATATAGCGGCGATATTGAGCTCGCGGGGTAACAATGTCGATTTCGGACACACTATAATTTGCACAGTAATGCACTGTGCATTTTAACAACATCACTGCACAGCTGTTGCAGATTCCAATGGCCAAAGCGGCTGTTAGCCAAGTGTTAACCAACCCCGATACAACCAGTTATACCGTAGAGTCAAAACAAAACGGCTGCAGATCAACGGCAGAACTAAAACACAAGGCGCTCTTCAACAGTAAAAGCAGGTTATTCGCCTTTTGATTTTATTTTAATGATCAGACACCCTTTCCTGTTACCTGCATGCAAATTAAACTTCGGCTAGATTGAACAGGTCCTATAAAACTTTCATACTCGCAGAAACAGGTTTAAGAGCAGAAACCTGTCTTTAATGTACAGTATAATGAGGTGTGGAAGAAAAGTAGTGCCGTAAATGTAAAAAACTAAGTTATGCAGAGTAATGGATTTATTTCAAGGCTTTTAATGTAACATTTGCTTAATATAATGAATGTAACAAGTTGTGATCCACTGTTTAACAGTAAAAGAAAACTGCTCGCATTTTCATTTTATTTTAGTTATCAGTCATTCTCTCCCGTTACCCGCATGGAAATAAAAACACTGGACGGCGAGATTTAAACACTAGTGCAGCAGTGTAAGTGAAGAACACAGCAAGTACATGGATTTAGGAGTTCATAGTGTTTGCACCGTTAAATTCATATTTCATAAATTACTGTGAGCATAATTAGTTTATCACAGATTAACCATGACAGTTTATAATACACGTGAGATACGCAGCATAACTTCTGCTAAGCAGTCTAGGGACCAGTAGAGATGTAATTTTACAACTAGATTGTTTAGACTAATAAAGTATAGAAAAAGGGTGAGCACTGGGTCTGATGAGGACCCAGTTCTTTCTTTGCCTTAGGGCCCCAAGCCATTAAATCCTCCCCAGAGGGCAAATCCCGTGATCAAGAGGACAAAAGTGGGAGCAGGGACACAACCACAGGTCCTCCCACTCGACACAATGGCTCTGACCACATGCAAACCGCTGCTGCACCCCATAGCATGTTTATTCTTGATTTCAGTTATTATGAAAAATATTTATAATTTTTGCGTGCCTGTTGTTTGTATGTTACTGTTTTACTGGTATAAAAACATAGAACCTTCAAAAGACGTCTTTTTGCGACATGAAATATAGATGCAAGACAGGCAGCACAAAATAAAACATAATAAATTCACGCAAAGCTGTGCATCAGAAGAGGGACTTGACTTGCAGGGTCACCAGGTTTGCTTCTGTCTCAATAAGATTCGATTTACACCTGGGTTATAACACTCGGTGTAACCTTCCCTTAAGAGGAGACAAGACTCTGTGATCCTGCCTTCCACAGGTTCCTCTCCAATGGCAAATGATCGATGCTTTATTGTCAGCAGGAAGATTCTGCCTTGGAAATGCAAAGAACTATCAAAATCTAGTATTGTATATTTGACTGGCCTCACAGTAAAGATTTATTATGAACACCTGCAACAGTATTGTGACATTTTTCAAGACAAAGCTGTACACTGTGATGAGTACAGTCTTTGAATTGCCACAGTAAAACTAAACACGGAAATATAATATAATATAAAATAATGTAATATAATTATCTTTTGAAAACAAAAAGAGAAAACTATAATCCGAAGGTGCAGTCATATTAGAAAATGGGAATTGTACGCGTGCTCTGTGTGTGGGGGGAAAAAAGCCTTTGGGATTTTTTTCATCATTTTTTCTTCTACCATAATGGCTGTTTACGCTAAATGCGCAAGAGAAACACATCAAAACAGAAACTGTGTTATATCTGAACAGAATTAAAGCAGTGCATATAAATTTTTAATTCACAAATACATTGTGTCTTTGAGTTCCAGTATTCAAGGGCAATACATTTCTAATGAATGCTGTGGGAGCGTAAGAACAGAAGTACATTTAAATATTTACCATTTACTTTGCAAAAATCACATTTCATAAATATGCCATATGCCGTATCAAAATTCATTATATCTGCATTCCAGTGCACATTAGAAATATCTTTAATAAACCCGCAGCCACTAAAATGGGATGTATTTTATGAGCGCTCCAATAAATGGTGTTTTGAACTCACAGTAAAGGGCTTAAAATTTAATCACAAACAGTATTTTTTTCTATCCCAGAGCCCATAATTTCACGTGTGCCAGCAAAATGTGTTTCTTACTGATAATTTTACAAAGGGAAGAGTGAATCTAAAATATTAAGCTCGTATTTTGCGTGTGTCAGAAAACTTAGGCCAGCTATGTTCAGGGACCCAGTTAAGCTCTTCTTGATGCGGCACAATTAGTGGAACTTAATCAGACTAAATAACTACATTAAAATGGTCTGATTTACTTATATTTCCTGAGGCAAATGTTCGGCACAGAAGAAACACGCAGGTATGAACATCACTGACTGCTAAAGGCAGTGAAGGACATCGATTTGCAACCGGACGGTTGTCAAGTTTAGGTTTTTGAACCGAATTTCTCCGGGAAAAATCTCTACGTTGGTAAAATCTATAACATTTTAGATAAAAGCAGAGGTGAAGGGAAAAATGAGATGCTTGGCTATGTATGAATATGAATATGAGAGCGCGTGTAATTTGTCTGTAAAGAACAGTTTCTGTCTGAATATGTCTGTTTTTCTCCAGAGATTCACGGGCTTTCAAAGAAACGTAGCCTCAGATACGCGGGCGGTTTGATAAAGGAGGCCTCTGACGCCAGAACAGCTGGCATTTACCATCAAGTAATGACATCAAATAATACAATTTATTTGGCTCTTCTGTAAAGCGAAGGAACATGTTGCCCACTGATAAATATGATGATGATGCCACCCATTTCTTTTTAAAACCTCACTTATCTATGAATCATGTCCAGCTTGAAAAAAGACGCGGGGAGCGAGTCACACGGTGAGTTTCCGACCTTTCGAATTCGCCACGTGCGGCTCTGGGCCGCAAATGAGGTGAAAATATCTCAGCTTGTTTAATCTCTGTGACAAATTACTTGCACATTTTACTTAGCGCTAAATATATAAATCCGTGCAATCAGGATTGAGGGGATTTGAAGTAAATTATCCTTGCAGAAGAAAAGGTTTTCTACTCTTCTCGCTGGAACAGGTTGAAGGATAATTCCAAGGTTGTGTCAGTGTTTTGGTCTATTGCATTAAACATACATATATTCTAGTTGTGTGTGTGTGTGTGTGTGTGTGTGATTAATGCATAAACTGAATATGTCTGTTCTAGATATGGGGAGGTTCTGAGAGAAAAAGAATGAAAAAATGAGATTTATGTGGCTAAAGACGGAATTTACGCTGTGCGTTGGGTAGTTAAACCAGAGTGTAATCCACTTGAAAGTCTTATTGTCATTTTTTAGCATATTTAAATTACACGTGACAAGAAAACACCTCAAAATCAGCACCCAAAGAGCATAATGAAGTATGTGCAGTCACTCAGGTTTTGCAGAATACAATGGCCCCCTTACGCCCCCCGCCCTCCCAGCTATACCTAAGAATGGTTTAAAATGGACATCTTTCAGTGTCATTCAAAGCCGTAATCCGTGTTCAAGAACAGGACGAGTAAAGTATTATTCTTTATCTCCTGCCTGCTTTTACATTCCTAAATCCAAAAGGGTCAGAATATCAGAAGAGTACAAAACATTTTTAATCTAGCTCGTGCTGAGATGCTCAAACCTGTGTTATCTTTTTTTTTAAACCATAGAACTGCTCTGATAAGACAAGACCAGGCAGAAGAAGTTGCAGAACTGCCTGGTACATCGTGGTCGGTGTGATTTCTCAAGTAGAATCTGTAAGGCTCACCTTAGCCTAAGTTTCTTGAGGCCACTGTTCACAGAAGCACCATGGAAACATAGTCTTAGCAGCTAGAATAACATCTATCTAAAGGCTCCTGCCCAAGTCTGTTTTATAATATGATATTCACTAAAGTAATAAAGTCTTGCTTAAGTGTTCATGACATAAAGAAAAAGTGAAAATTTAGTTTTCATTATTCCGCAAAATGCTGTAAAATTAAAATCAAAATAATGTTTATCATTATTATTGCTGTTGTTGCTGCTTTATTATGTTTATTGCCATTGTGATTAGTTAAGCCAGTCATTTTAGGAAACACCAGCCTTTGTGGTTCATTGACGCTACTTTATTATGAAATTAAACTACTAACCTTTGCACACAACACCTCGAGAATCAATGACTCACTGGCCTAAGACTGACAAACTGCGACAGACGCCCATTTGAACAGTCCACATTGACAATTAGCATATTATTCAAACGTGTTATCAAAGTCGGTCCCTGTGAGGAGAGTATTGCCCTTCTTTGTCATAACCTCCTGATGGATAAAATCAAAAATAACTTTACAGTCGCTTGACAGGCGGGAAAAGTTGCCGCGGTAACCGCAGCCACGCTTTTGCAGAGAAAACCGAAGCGCTCCTTATTGGTGAGGCCTGGCACCGGGCCCTTTACCACACCAAAAATGCATGAATTAGCAACACAGTTTTTTTTTTTTTTTTTTCTGCCGTCACCACCAGGATCACTCTTTTATCATCCTTCCCAAACCAGCGTTTTTCTACCTCCCATTGGCTAATAAATGATGAGCTTTACTGTCCTCAACCAAGAACTCAGTGCTACTGGCACTGTACACACAACCTTTTCAATGGTATTTTATCCATTTATATTCTGTAATTCCTGCCTCTTGGTAAAACTCTTCATACTGTAACCAGTTTTTGACCAGTGGAAGGGATCTAAATACAGAATGTAAAACCCAGCACCTCTTTCCTGGGCTGAACACATTAAGTAAAGGGACTGGCTAATAAATCCTTTGCTCCACACCCTAGTGGAATTTTCATGTTCCTTAACGGAATGTATATCTCATTTTTTTGACAGACCTTGATCTCTACTTGAGTAAATATGATGCCACTTGGTTATAAACATGAGCTTATTGCTCATCATTAGGATGAAATACTGCACAGTGCTCTATGGAAGCCTTACATGCCCAAATAAGTCAAACTGAACACATGAAACTGTCTAAAATAAATTCAAAAATAAGCAATGACCTTCCATGGAAACACTAAATACCACAAGTTCCCCAAAGATTCAACTGAATGAATGTAGCTAGACAGCTTTATTCTAAAGACACGAGTGCAGTTCTCGTACATGCTGCTGTTTTATGCAGCTCCCCTCCATTCAGTCTCCACCTCCATTCCCAGAAATCAGACAGCTCACTGAACATGGAGACTTCTACATTTCAATAAAGATTCATATGGCATTAAAATAAGTCGTAACGTAAAATTCAAGGTGCTGACTGGTAAGAGTTTAGGGTAACTGAGCTCGGGTACAAAGGCTCAGGTGATTCGACAGGTAACAATTAAAGAAATGCAAATGTTGAGGATTAAAGGTCCACGCAGGGCATGGGGGACGCTCTCACTGAGCGCAGAGAAGGTGAACGCAGAGCATTTCAAAGCTCTTGTCAGTGTACTGAAGCCATTTATCTGTTCACTTCCAATTTGCCGCGGGAGAGCACCCCCCCGGGTGGCGCTGCCACTCGATCATGTCATTTGTCACAGTGAATGAAAGCATCTCCTGTGATTCTTAGCAAAAAACAAAAAAAGAGCCCGATATGCCAATTTATTGATCTTAGAATTCAAATGGTTTTTAAAATTAATATGTTCCTTAATGTGCTTCCATATCGAACACCATTAGTCATAAGAGTGGGTGAGGAGTGGTTTGAAGGGTCTTATTCAAAACTGTTTTTTATATGCATTAAACATCTACTTGGACATTGTCCTGCATTCACAGTGTACACTAAACTTCTTATTCATTTATATGCAGTGACAGAAAGAAACAGAGCAGCTGTCAGTCTACATTGAATTTGTCTGTCTCATTGTGAGACACTAAAATGACGCCAAACTCTTCACACTCAAATGGCAGCACGAGGTACAAGCAGTGAGATTTCGGCTTTTTTACGTACTTTGTATATGCAGATGAGGGCTGTGCCTTTTCGGGTCTAAAGAAACCGTCTAATGTTTCACTTTTAATAGCTTGGGATGTGCGGAAAGATTACAGGTTGCAAAAAAAATGGAAAGTAACAAACTTTGGACGAAAGTATTTGATCTACCGCGTCTTATTGTGCAGTCGTGCAACTGTCCCGATTTCCGCAACTTTTGGACAATAAACTCAACCGCAGCTTTTTGACAGTTGCGGTAAGATCCGCATATTAGCATGAAAGAGAGTAAAACATGAATGCAGCGCTGGAACGTGATCAAATGTTATCCCGAAAAGCCGCAGAAATGTAGAAATTTGGAACGTGGCAAATTGTCACTGATGCATGAGACTCATAATGTTTACTTTGAGTAAAGAATGCAACACGTAATTTGCAGTTACATGTATTGAACTAAAAAAGCTTCGGTGAAAGTGTCAGTTTCAGAAGACCAGTTTTTAAGGTAAGCTGAAGTGTGCAGCAGGTAGCGTAACGGTTAAAGATGCAAACTGGGCATCTGCTGTGTGAACGGGCGAAACTGTAATCCACTTTGGATCAAAGCACTGGCCTAAGTGATGAAAAAACATCTGTCCACGTAACTGGGAGGAACTGGGCCTGCAGTGTACAATACGATTCGCACCTAGACAGAGTTCTGTGTGGTACCCACAGAATTCTGCTTTCATTGCCAAATACAATACATTCTGGAGATCATACTGTTTAAATACAAAGAAGCAATGGAATTAAAACCAAGCGGCTAATAAGCAAAGCGTTCCTTTCCCCACACGATCATCGTAGCAGTAGGTCTGCCTGGGTTAGGAAATGCTTTTATTCCCAACTGTAGAGATACAGCAATTTTGATGTACCAAATGTGTCATTGCACTTTTTATAATTAGAACAAAGCACATACATAGAACAAAGGAAAATTATGAGTTAACTACTAGTGTGAGCAATTTAAAAACATAGGACCGCAGTAACCTGTACAATAAAAACTGAACATAGTTTGAATCTACTGCAAATGGTGATGAAAGTGTCTCTCCGCTGTCAACAAACAAGGAACATATGCTAACATTCTCCGTCATGGGTAGCTGGGGACCATATTTTAGTATGATTGCCTCTGTGTTGACTCTCGAGTCCAAGTACGCAAGATTTCGTTACGATCGGCATTAATCGCTTTCATCAGACTTTATAACATCTCAGCAGCATAAATTAAAGCAAACATTTTAATGGTGGCAAAGAACAGCGGTACACAGAGGGCAATGCTGGTGACTCAGAGCTCACAGCTTGTGGACTCAGACTTGGGTTTGAATCCAGCTGAGTCTAATGTGATGGCGTCCTCCCACGGTCCAAAGACGCGTGTTTCCGTTGAATTTATGATTTATGACTTTGTGTGTGTGTGTGTGTGTGTGTGTGTGTGTGTGTGTGTGTGTGTGTGTCTGTATGGACCTTTTTTTTTTGATAATGAATCGATTCCTGATGGTTTTTGCTGTTGAGGAGCAATACAAAGATGTGTTTTATGTTCTTTCATCACCATTAAAACTTCGCCTTTCAGTTTACGTGGACTCAAAAATTCACTGTAAAAAAAAAAAATTGCATGTATTGGAAAATCCATTCATTATATGAAAGGGATCCAATATACGAAGTATAACGTTCAAGGAGAATGTCACTTAATGAATATTTTGAATAAACCTCAACTGGATGATGTGACACCAAACAGAGGGGTAGTAATTACCCTGTAGGGTTTACTTATCACTCAGGCTTTATAGTCAATACATGTACTTTTGCTGTCTTGGCAAAAAAAAAAAACAAATGACTGGAAAAACCACAGACTATTTATTTTATTGCACCTCATCTAGTCCAGCCTAAATTATACACAGACGCCACGTCTAGCTGATCTTCAATCAAAATACTTACATTTAACATTCTCCTTCTTCATTCAGGTTCATCTAAGAGGCAGTTCGGCAAAACATACTAAAATATTAATGACGCACTGCAGGTTTCAATGCTGTCTCAGAGCAGGTGCTCCATTAATATACCGTAATAAAATACAGGCAAGAACCAAACCAAGCATTATGCACTGATGTCTTTTAAAGATCTATTGTGACTTCTGTGTGTTTGCCTGCAGCAAAGCCTCCTGGTTTGAACCAAGCAAGACTTTTGGTCCAGCAACTCTGCAGAGTGGCTCTGCTGAGGGGAGAAGGAGGGGAGTGTTTGTGGACTTCATGAAAGCAACAAACCTGCCCTTGAAGGTTCCCATCTTGACCACTTACATCTCATTCTGTATTTAGTTCATTTCAGGGCAGCGTATGAAAACTACTCTCCCACCGGGTTTATTGTCATATTTCATGCATATCTGTTCTGCACATTTGTTGTCCAGTAACATTCAAAGAATTAATTCATTATCAAGAATTAGCTCTTCTTTTTTTCTTTTTTGCTTTGACCACATTTTGCTTGTAATTTTGGAACCCAGTCATACGTCTCAATCACATATTCGGTTAAAATTTCTTTCATCGAATTGCACCTTTCATTCATCTACACGTTTCTTATTTATTATTGTACAACACCCAGCATTAAAGAAAAAGACCTCTGGAAAACTTATTTCTTTACTACTGAACTGAAGGAGCTCCAACAACGTTGAAAAATATCCACATTTTACACTACTTTTTATTTAATGCAGTTTCGTTTTCTCTTTATTTTAACCTGTGTAAGTACTATTACTGTCTGAGTTTGAAATGTGCCAGTAGGTTTCCTATTAGCCAGAGACCAATTGCAGGACAATTTAAGGATAAAATGTTTACAGAAGTAGAAGTTGTCGTGGTTACGCAAAACAGACATGATCGGGGGAGTTCATTTGTAGGTGGTTCATGACCAACTCCATGGCAAGGACATTCTCTGAAGGATGAAATATTCACATGCAACCAAGACATCACTGCTCTCCTGTTGGTAACAGATGGAACCCTTTCTTTGTTCCATTTCCTGGCCTCACTGGGTGTGAGGTATGATGGATGATGTTCTTTCCTGAGAGTTCCTGTGGGTTCTGTGCTGACCCTGGTCTTAAAGACATGCACGCGTGTGTGATCTATTGTGTCTGACACATCTCTTTCACCAGATGGTGCCCCCACACAGTGTCTTAGCTTTTTCTCCCCCATACGCATGGTGATATAAAGCATCCATTATATCTTCTGGTGGGGAGAGCGAAGGGGGGGGGGTGTCATCTGACCATATCTTGGAGAAGGACCTATGTCTTCAGGAAAATAGCCTTGCTTCAAAGCTGCTGGATGAGACCATGTTCTGGAACGGCTTCCCTCTCCTTGTTAGCCTGACATGGGGCCTTCAGATATTTTCAGTTTTCTTTTTTTTCAAGGACACTGCCGCCCAGATCCAACCCTCCCAAAGAAATCTACATTAGTATTTGAGGGTTAGTCGGTCCTGAAATTAAGTTCTTAATTTATTCCCTTGGTTACTGTGAATAATAAGTCACAGAGGGCTCAGCTCATGAAAATGTCTGCTGTGGCTACCTGGGCACAGCAGGCATTTTTGAAAAGAAAGTGTAAGTACAAGTTTCTTTCAAACTTCAAAGCTTTCTTCTTTGCATAGCATCTGCATTATGCAAAGCCGTGTGGCGCTTTTGTTGTAAATACAGCTGTTGATGGCACTTGGTACATTTCACATTTCAGCATTAAGATATTTAACTGGAATCCCCAGCAGGGTCAGTGAAATGATAAAACCACCCCATATAGACAACAATAATTGAATAACAAAGGATAAGGTTCAAAAATACAGTTGAGGCTGTAGGAAAAAACATTCAACATTACACTAAAATGTGCCATACAGAGTATCCTGACCTGCTGTATTACCCTCTGGTATGGGAAATGCACTGCACTGACCGCCGAGCTCTGCAGCGGGCAGTGAAGACTGCCCAGTCCATCACCAGGACATAACTACCCACCACCCAGGCCACCTACAACAAGCAGTGTGTCAGGAGAGCTCATGTCATCACCGAGGACCCTTCTCACCTCCCCTACTTTTGTTTCCTGCTGTCTGGAAGATACTGTTGCAGCTTATGGGCCAATACCAGCAGTCTCAGGATCAGCTTTTTTCCTGCAGTCTGTTAGACTGTTCCAGAAAGCAAAGGGATTGATCACTACCACCACCACCGACCACCCTCCCACTGTACTGATTTTATTATTTTCACCGTATTTATAATCTATTTACCTTTTTATCTTGCCTTTTTATTTTTTTCTATTCAGATCTATTTACCTGTTTGTGCACTTATCTATTCTTTCTGTCAGTTTTGTCCTGTGCTGTCCGTTTAGTTTTCTGTGCATCCAAGAGAATTTTTTTTCCTTTCTTGCATGAATGTCTAAGGCACAATAACAATACATCGAACCTTGAAAAAATAACAAACAAGCTACTGTTCCAAATCTGTTTCAGGTTCATTCCCTCATGATTAAAGTCCAGGTCCCTCACATTTTCTCAGGTGTGGGTTCTAACATGGGTTCAAATCCAGCTCAGTCTGGGCCGAGTTGGTATGCGTGTGATTGTACTGCGATGAACTGGTGTCCCATCCAGGCTGCACTTTTGCCTCACAGCCCTTGTTTCCGTGATAGATTCCGCACCACATCGAGCTGCAGTGGACAACCAATTACTCACAATATATGGATGACTGGAGCTCCCAGGTTAAAAACACACAGAACTCCCAATGGCATCAGATGAATGTCATTCAGTATATGGGCTCCTAAGCTTGCACTGAATTCACAATTCAAACAAGGCAAGAAAACCCAGAATGAATAGCTCTCTGTATGTGTAAACAAACATCGAAAACATGTACTGGTTCACTCAAATGTCTCACAGGTGTAACCATTCACCACAGAGGACTTTCAAAGGAACACATTCCTTTTGTTTCCAAGGATATATATGCATTGTACATCCTTGGAGATCATTGCACAGCCCCTTGGATGACAAAAAATTGGCTGCACATCTCTTACAGATTATATATAGTCTCGACCGGCTGACAGTAAAAGGGCCGTTCGTGCAGGAATATCTGTTGGTAAATGTCTGCCATGAGATGCTACGCAGTGGCCTGTGGGAACTCAAGTGTCACTCATAGCAGCTGGTTGTCTCGGGGAGGCAGTTACTTTACACACGTTCTTCTCTTAACACAGACGGACCTACACACGCGTGCAGTGAGAATTTCCTCTGTAAGAACTACGTAAACGTGTATACAGAGAAGTCGGCCAACACAGTCCGTTCCTCGCTGAAGGACTGCTCACACGCTGAACGTCCACATTACTAGCTCATGCCTGTTATACAAAATGTAAAATTAATAATTAGACTTCGTACGGACAAATGCAGATTCGAGTGAATATAAAAATCAACAGAATATAGTTCCACGCGATGCTTTATTGTGTTCTTGCCACCTGCTACATGCATTTTATTGCTTCTCATTGGTGCAATATGGGCTAAAATTAAGACAGATGGTTGACTGACCAAAGCTGAGTGACATATTCATTGGAACGGCTATGGTCACCAACGGGGAAGTGATTGTGTTGGAAAGGAAAAAAAAACGTTTTTCAGAGGCAATTTCGCTGTGTTTATAGTCATTATGATATTTTGCCATGAGCAACATAATTAAAAATATTAAGATGGTCCACCTATAACAGAACCACTTGCAGTCAGTGCTACCTAGATTGCCAAAGATTTTTATAAATGTGAATATATCACTGTTAGCATGAATGTCAAAGTCCCCTGAGGAGTTGGGATGCAGCTATCTATCTATCGTGAACTAACAGCACGATGAACATCACTCCTAATGTCCATCTTTTGAAAAGAAAATGGGAGTCGAAAATGGATGAGTTCTTTTTTTGCCCCTAAAATCACTCAAAGACTCTGAAAGTTTGAAGATCATCAAACCGCTGTAACAAGATAATTCGGTCTCAGCACTTGTGGAAAAAAAAAAACCCTCTGTCATTTCTCCAAGAGGCTAAATGCACGGAATCTTAGTGGACTGTGAGTTTCAAAGGATAAACTGCTTTGAGAGCAACAATCAGTGTTTAGAATTCATGCCTGGGTTTCGGTGTTCAGGATAAGAGGTGCTGACACCCACGTGCTGGCGTAGTGTGGACTGCTAAATCTGTTAAAGATAGTGCTCATCATCATTTGAGCAAACTAGTTCAACTGAAGGGTGTAGCAACGTGCCCTGGGTAGCTGTAGTGCTTCACAGCACCTGGGGTGTAGTTTTGGACACGGGTTTGAATCAAGCTCAGTCTGTAGGAAGTTTGCAGTGGGGTCCATTTTAATTAAAAAAAAGTAGGCAAAGACCAATATCCCTTATTTTATCGGTGAAGGACATGGGTAGATGTACTAGGTGTCCACTGCTTGTTTCTTCACTTCGGAAGGCTGTTTACCAGAGCAACTATAACCCCAGGCTTCGAAGACAAATGTCGAAATCCATTTCATATTAGAGGCGGCGTGGAGACCTCCTTGCTTGAGCACGCTGATAAATTAAACACCCTGACAACAAGCACCCAGACAAAATGAGGTCTTTGTGACCTTCACCCATGGCACAGGGAATCGCATCGCCACGACCGGCCATGTGATAAAGGTTAATTGAAATCAGCTGCCTTCATATCGGACTTTCATTCTGCAATTTATTCCACGTAGTCATAAACACGGGTTTGCCTTTCTCTAATGGGCCATTGATTCGGGCGGGGAAAACATCCGGTGGGAAGGAACCACTCAGACAACCCAGTGGATGAGGGTTCCAATGATCGGGACTGAATTATTGTCTTCGTCCTCATCTTTATCACGGTCATCGCCATCGTCTGTCCCACCACAGTCTAATTATAGGTGTTGATTTTTAATGAAATGCAACAAAGGAGGGTTACGATTTAAAATTAAGTCTGCTGTGCCTTTAGCCTTCGTGTGTAAGTGTTTAGTGGGCAATAGGGGTGCAATATCCTTACTATACGCATCTAGGGTCACAGATAGAATGCTGAAATATAATACACATACAGAGATACCTCAGTCTGTGTTCTTCATGTGTTCTCAAGAAATGGAGCACGCAATGAAAACGCACTATATGAAGTGCATTTATTAATGCAGAAATGGATATATGTGCACTGTAACAGGTTAACCTGACATGACATATATAACATATTTATACATATGCATGCGTTTATATATATAAACGCATGCATATGTATAAATGTAAGCTTACATATAGATATAAAATATTATATTTATATATTACATATATTTGTATTTGTCCTATATTTACTTATATAAGCTTTATTTTACATTTTTTAATAATAAACAGATTATCTGTTGTACTGTGCAGTATTTAAATGTTTATTCAGATGTGCAAATTCATACATTTAAAGAGTACATGGAATGAAAAGAAAGAATGCATTTGGGATGAATAAAAAAAAGTTAAAATTTAAAATACCAAGATACAAGCATCCATGCAAGCACAACATGGCACCGTACCAACGTGTTACACTGGAGCTTGAAAACTATGCATGCATATGCATTTTTTATGTTTTTTAAATATGAACGAATATATAAATTATTACGATAAATCATTCTAAAACAAAACATTGCTACTGTGAAACGGTGCTGTAGGAGATACTGTTAATGGAGGTACTGTTGTAATAGTTATTTAATACTATAAATACTCTTAGTCTAGAAGGGACCCCCCCCAAGTAGGCCTGTACGTGTCGAGTTCTTAACCTGACCACATAATCTCTTAGCAACAGTTGTTGAAAGTTCTGTCTCTCCTGCTTCTCGTGTTCATAGCACTTACCTGAGTGCTTGAATGTCCGATAAGAGTATTTAGAAACATCTCCTGACAAAAGCATTTCACTGTAAAACTGCTGGATTAACCACAGGCTGCGAAGTAAAGGGGAAACACGTCTGAAATGTTCATTTCACTACAGCAACGGAGATTTGATTTTATGAGTGTGTTACGTAAAAACATTGTGTAGGAACAAACAACTGGTTTAGAATGTCCAGTGAGGCTCTCATGCAGGTAATAAAATAAACACAATATCTAGTCACTCTAATCTCAGTTTAACCTGGACTGGTTCTGTCTTTGCAAATACAGGTTATATAAAAGTCACATTATATATATATTTTTAAATTTTATGATACTTTTAAGATGTTTTTTTTTCAGTTTGCTGCTCTGCCATTTAAAGATCATTTTGAGCTTGGAAATTGTTGAGCGCAGGAAAATGGAAACTTCTGCTTATTCCGTAACTCACAAATCTCACCACATCAGATCAAAGTGCATCGTCGCCTCTGTAAGTTACCCTACAAGCGTCCAGCCGTATGGAAAGGGAAAAAGCCGTCTGATAATCTCAAACACGCTAAAAACATAAACACCCCAGGGGGAGTGTTTTAGGCTTCCGCCGGTTAAACAGCAGTTAATTAAAATGGCACTCGGAAGAAAATCCTAACCTACAATTGAGCTCAAATGTTTTGAAGTGAAAATATTTTATGAATATAGCTTCTTTTGTGTGGGTCATATCTAATTGTATATGGGTGTAGAAATATAAAAATAATCGCTCTGTAATTAACTGCGAAATTACACTTCATGAGCTGCTTTGAAGTGTTTCTTCACCACCTCAGTGGGGTTACAGAATAACACTGCATAACACTGCTTATATTTTAACACATCGCTTTGCATTTTCTCAAGGTAAATGGCATACTGCTAGACGAGAGTAACTAAAAATATACCATAAGTTAGAATAACATGGTTGACCTGTTTATCCGGAACCTTGTATTTTTTTTTAAATAGTATCTTAATTCTTTTATGTCCTTCTCCGGTGAGAAGAAGCAGAAACAACATACATAAAACAACCTGAAGGTCTAATTTACTGTTTAGTTGAACTGTGGTTCACTGTGCATGACTGAGCACAATAAATCACTCATGCGTGTGCAGTATGATGGGGGAAAGATATTATTACCCCCACACTTCTCCACTTAATCTCCAGTTACCGTCCAAACGGAAGCCGAATGTACAGGTTATTTTCAGTGTTTGAAAGTGATGTAACTGCACGCAGTTTCGGGGGTGTGAAACCACATCAGCGGACGCAGTTACGTCCACCACCCTGGAGTGGTCGGCTGCTGCTGAGAACAAATGTGGCACAGAGACGGCAAATGCTGCCCAACGAAGGCTACTTGTACTCGTCCTAGCGACGGACTTCCATTGCCACCTCTGCTTTGTTACGTGCCATCCTTGCCCGTGGCCATTTTTGACATGTTGAAAAAGACAGTGACGTTATAAGTATAATGACACGGCTGTTTCTCTTTGAACAGTTCAGTGCGACTGAACACTTGAGGAGGGCTGGAGCAAAACCCTACGTACCACGTCCTGTTGACAAAGCCAGGCAAGCAGACTAAAGCTGACATACAGAACTTAGCAGTAAAAAGCATTGGAAATCATATTAGCTGCTGGAAACGTCGCACACTTACTCACTGAGCTGAGACTTTTCTACAAAGCGACTTACAAGGATTTACCTGTTTATACAGCTGGGTAGGTGCAGGTCAGCTGAGGGTCAATACTGATTTTGTAGCAGCTGTCCGCTTTCCATTTCTGCTGTCTATTAGTACCCCTAGTGGCGTGGGAGCCACCTCCAGTTCCGAATGTTTGATCTCCACGGATGACTTCTGTTCGGCGAGGTCCACAGCAACAAGGCGTACCGGGATGATGGGAACCGATGACCGCATACCACAACCGAGGGGGTCAGCATCCTTGGGCTCGGATGCCGACTTTAGCTTCCCGATGCTATAGCTCAGGCCTACAGTCGTGCAGCTTTTCTTACACTGTCTCATTGCTCTAAAAAGACCTGCATTTGAATCCTACCTCCTCCTGCAGTGCCCTCAAGCAAGGTACTTACCCTGAGGCGCACCAGTGAAAATTGCTCTGCTGTATAAATTGTTAAATCACTATAAGTAGCTTAACACTGTAAGTCGTTTTGGAGAAAATTGTTGGATAAATAAATGTAAATATAACACTCAAATGCACACACTTGTGGGATTACAGAAGTGACAGAATTACTGCAAGTCTGTGTATGAAAAAGATCAGCGACACACTAGGAAGAGCTCAGATCCCCCCCCCCCCTTCTTTTGACACACAAGCTTAACACAGGTTATTCCATAAACTCTGGAACGGGCTCAATTCTAATTTTTTGCTGTGAGCTACAAGTGTCTCTGACTGTCATTCTATCCATGTGGCAGTTTTCGTGTCACTGTTTTTAATTTTTATCCTCTTCAAAGTCAAAGTCAGTTTCCATTAAACACATTTCTATAATATATCTCCAGATCTATACGACTGAATCTCTGTTTCTCTGATCTGTTCTTTAGGTACGGCTTTGTTTTTCAGGCCACAGACTTGAAATTTGAGCACAGGTATTTCCCACCCCAGGTGTGGTTTTTGCCGAGTGAAGATCATTAAGCTCCGAAATGGCTACTTTTGAAAATTTAAAGTCCAACCAAACACACTCCACGCCCGCAGATGTATCGCACGTGGACGATTTTCTCGCCCCACACACACACCCACACCCGCACACGCACTCTGCAAACACACGCCGATGTACTTTCTCAGTCAAACACATGCGCGCACAAACTCGGCAAGCTCAAGTTTAGTGATGTATAATTTGTTGTTGCCGTCTGCATGTCGCTACTATATTATTATGTAACGGTTACTACACACTTTCCTGACCCAGCCAGTGCCAAGCAAAGCAGCTAGTTTCCATAGATAGTGCCTTACACGTACGCTGTAATATAAAATTCCTCTGCTATTTGGTGTAAATACTCTGTAAAGGGGAACAACCGATTTAGGAGCTGCACGGTATTTGAGTAACAGAAACTATGATAAATGGCTCTGCCCGTATCGCACAGTGATGTGCAGATGCACACGGAGAAAACCCATCACTATCATATTGAGTTACGTGACTGAACAAAGTAGCATCTTGTGTCATGTGAGGCAAACCTGGTAACTAGAAAAACAGAATGAGCGGATGCAGAAAGTTTAACCTTAATTATGACCACTTTTGCTGCATTTACAACCATTGGTGAACTGTGCCTTGAATGGGAAATACAGCATGCATTTGAGGAAACCGGTGTTCTGTATACTCATCTTATTCACATCTGCTTCTTGTACTAATTCTCTCCTACTGTTTAGCATATATATCAAAACAGTGCAGGGGAATTATATAACATCTCCAGCCCAGGATAGAATATTTTCCCCAAAAATGACTGCTGATGTGATGTCGAAGAGAAGAACCTGGCCGCTCCATTTACACATCCGGATCGTGGCTAATCGCACCATCATTTATCACATCTTAAAGCACTTTGACATTGTCTGATTGAAGTAGACTCATTTGCAATTCTGGGCCCAGAATCTGAGGCCAGAGCCAAGAAAACCACATTCTTTTTTTTTTTGTTTTTTTCCCCCTGCCAAAATATTCCATGGAATATTTCACTGATGAATTAAATCTTACATAATAAAGTGCCAGCCAGCAAAAACAGAGGACAGTGCATTTTCAAAAACTCTTTCCTATGCATTGCAAATCAGTGCTTCCAAACACGGTCGATTTGCTGCTCAGCTGAACTGCCCCGTGTATGCTGGTAAAAATTCCGTTCCTCAAACGCATCAGTTTCATATGTCTCCAAGTGCCTGATCTGAACAAGAGCCTTAAATTGTAATTAAATACACCGAGAAGCGAGTGCTTTCAGCCAAGCGCATCCGGCGGTAAAGAACTCTGCTCTCGGTCTCAATCGGGCCATCTGCTTCGTGGGCCACAGGAAATCAATGGCCCTGCACCCACTTGCTTTCAGCATCAGCTGTCCTTGGCCAACTGCACGTCCCCGCTGTGGGGGGTGGGGTGTGGGGGCACGGGGCCGCCATCGGGGAGCTCGAAACCAGGACTGTCGAGAAAAGCCGTGTCACACGCACCGAGGGGCGATGCACAGCTCTCTGCACGTCGGTCAAAGGCCCCCTTCGCACCTCATTAAGATGCCGTGTTTCGTGGTTTATTTACACTTTCGTCTACATTTGTTTTCAGTCAGTGAGATAACCGCGAAGCCACGAACGCCGAAACAAATTTGCGTCGTCGTAAAATACCGCCGCAACTCACATTTAGTCTGACTTGTATTTTTTATAAATCTTTAACTAATGTGAAGAAGCACTTCAGAGGGTCCTTATGACATAATCAATGACTGTAAGCACCATCATTTTAAATGAATAATAAATCTCTTTCAAAGTTCACTCCAACCACATGCCATGTTTGTATGCAAACCATCCATTTAGTTTATAGAAATACACGCAGTTAGTGGTAATTGTTGCCAAGTGCGATATATAATCTGTTTTCACATAAATACATATTTGATACATTTTGTACATACAGTTATTTTCTTTCGGTTATAGCTATACTGGAGTATTAATTCAGGTTTGTTTGCTCTCGCAACTGTCGCACAACAGCAAGCCTCCAAATAATTAAGATTTTGCTCTCAACCGTGACCTCGGTGTTTAGTTTTAATATAGTCGCTGTCAAACGGCTTAGGACGCCTGAAGAAAAATTTTTTATGGTCACTTTGGGTATAAACAATATTTGAAAGGAACGTAATCATTTAATCCTGTTTATTTGCACATGAAACACCTATTTTTACATTTTTAAACGCTATCTCGGCTGTCTGACTAAGAGATCGCTGCGGTGATCTTGCCTAATGATACGGATACTTGTCACTAAATGAACTAGATGCCCACTAAATTTCTCAAGTGCAATGAGACAAGGCAAATAAGGACCAAGACCAAATAGCTATCGCCACCCTGAATTTTAAATCAGGCCTCACAAAGGCTTAATTATTTTGTCGCTTGGTCTGGTTGAGGGCTGGTTGGCATTTTATGAAAGAGTTTACAGGCTTCCTAAAGCGAAGCTGAAAAGAAGATCGTCCTCTCTAAGCACAAATGCTTCTTACCACTCCTGAACTTGTGAATATCGCTAAGTAAGCAACGCACACCATCGCAAGCAAAGGGCTGACAATGAGTTCAGCGCTGACAATAATGCACTGTTCCAAGGGGGAGCTGCTGTACAGATCTGCAGGAGCTTTCCCGGCATTCTTTGCAACAGGCAAAAACTTTGTGCTTGTTGCCATGTTATTTGACTCATTCAATGTGCATCGTGTTTGTTCTTGTTCGCCTTTGGTTGGTTGGTGTGAGACGATCGGTCGACTGCATTCTGTGCGGTGTTAACCATCACTGCCAACTGTTTGGACCCTGGTGACTTGTTCTGTGTGGGGTGGAGAGCTTTTTACCGCAATAAGCCGGTAAGTCTTGTCGTGAATCCTCAGGTCAGCACACTAACTTTGATGCACGTGGTCAAGATAGAATGGCACAATTCCACTGAGTCAAAAAAAGACCAAAAAATCCCTTCAAGTACTTCACCTGCGTTCAGAGTAACTTCTGATTTGCACGAATTGAGACACAAATTCAGCACCCCTTGAAATACGGGCCAATGTGGTGGAGATGCCACACTCACCCAATACGCCCAACCTGTAGTTGATCGTGACCACGATGACGTTGCCGTAGCTTGCCAGGATGCTGCCGTCAACCATGTTGCCTGTTCCTTCCATGTAGGAGCCTCCATGAATGTAGACCATGACCGGTTTTAAGCCATTTTCATCATGTATGTCTGTAAATAGAAAACCAAAGTGAAAGAAGGCAACTTACAATTGTATCCCCTTATACAATTCAGTATGTCGACTGGGGTTTATGTTGAACTGGGACCTTCTTGGATCTCCAATGGTCTGTTTGGGTAAAATTCTATGATAGATATTTGCTTTTGTGTTGTATTTAGCAATTTTTCCATTTTCTTTCTGAATTTATTTATGATATTAAAATGAGACACGGATGTAAACAGGTATGGAAGTAGTATGGTCCAAATGCTACATTAATGCATTTATGGTCCATATACTTTATTCAAACATTATACGCTGTAGCTGAGAGGGGAAAAAAACATGTTAATGCACATCAATTTTAAGTCTGAAATGAAATTATTGGTTCTACTATGCAGATTAGCTCTTAACCGTTGGAGTCAAGGCAGGTTATGCGGCAGTAATTACCGAAACCCCTCCAAACTAGAGTGGTGGGCAAGAATCACGTCCCCACGCAGCACATCATAATAAATTTACCAGCGTATGTTCGCGAGTTTGAAGTGCTAATTCACAGAAAGGAACACAATTAAATAGATTGCGAGCCGTTTTTCAAATCCCCCACGTTGTAAGACGGCCTTATTAAGCTCGCTGATTAGTCCGTGTGTACATGGCCATTGTAAATTAGGCGCGGAATATTACGCGTTACAGAGGATCTGAGATATCGAACGTACTTGCAAAATAAATGAATCAGTGGGAAACCAAAGGCATGTCCAGAAAAAAAAAACTGGTTTCTTATCGAAGCGGATCGATGCTTACGTGCACGATGTTTGCGATAAATGCAATTTTGTCTAGCTGACACTGTTTTATAAACTGCATACAATGTAAATTGTCTTAAATTGTCTAAGTGTAATATACAAGTACATAATAAGCATATTAATATATAGCCTAACTGTTTACATGTATCTTTCATGTTTATGTCTACTATATTATATATATATATATATATATATATATATATATATATATATATATATATATATATAAATGTAATAAATTAAACAATAAATTTTGCTTTGTTTGTAACTTTATTTTTAGATGCAATAAATTTTTTAGACTACATAAAATCAATGACTTTAATGTTCATTTTCGTTACATTTTAAACAAGCAGGGGCGTAAGAGAGTAAATGCTTTCTGGCCGAAGGTAATTTCGCCGGTACGAGTTACACGTAGGAGGCCAAGCTGTGACCTGGTGGTTGGCCTCCACCACATGTCCCAGCGCTGTTTGCGAGTAGGTAGATGCGGGTTCATTACAGCGGCGCTGCGGCAGCGTGCCGCGTAGCGCAGCCCAGATCGTCCCGTGGGCCAGGCTTACTGCACCAGGCGCGGTCATTAAAGGAACGCGGGGAAAAAAACCTGTCGACAGGTTATTAATCACCGAGTTGGATGGAGGGGGCGTATGAGCTGAGAACACATAGGCTCAACAGCTCCTCTCCACCTGCAGCACAACCCTGGGTTACGGGGTCCGGACGATCAGAAGCCTCTCGGATATGATCTCCAAGTGCGGGTTAGGGCAGCAGGGCGGCCCGGGTGAGTCAGCAGGATTGGCGGACCACGTTACCTCAAGTGCCTTTGACACGTCTGAATTAAATGCTGAAATACTGTGTTACGGTGATGTTTCCCCTCAAATCTGGAGCGCGATAGCTGGCGAAGCAGAAAGAGGCGCATTTAGAAAACGTTTTAAAAGAGAGTAACGCAAGTCAGGTTCCTGACAACATCCTTTGCGTGCAGCAAACAAACTGCTGAACGAAAAATGCATCGGCGAAGAACTGGCTCAATGTTGCCTCCGAGTGAAGGCCTGCGGCAGACGTTGGTTATATTCACCGCTGCCGTTGCGTGGGGGGGGGGGGGGGGGGGGGCAGGTGATGTTGTCTCTCGCACACAAGCAGAACACAGCGCGTGACTGGGGGTGGCCATAACCTGGTTTTAGTCCCTCCGATTCAGGGTTCCACGTTAGCAGGAGAATAAAGGGACGGCTTTTGACCGTAAGCCACGTCCTCTGTCCTCCTACTTCCTGTATCCCCTCTGGATGTGCCAATCCATCTGAGCCGAGCCGTCTCCTCGCACAGGCGATCCGCTGTGTACCACGGTGCGGCGTTTCTCACATAACTGCCCAATAAAGGGAGGAGGAAATGAAAAACGGGAGGACGGCACTGCGTTCTTCCCGCGCCGCAGCAATGTTTCGTCGGTTAGATTTAACCCCCAGGGAGGCTGGCAAATTCGTCGGCACTGCAGATGCTGAGGCAGTGAGCGGGCAACGATTACCCGCTCCTGCAAGACAGGGGACTGCCACCATTAGGGCTGTTCGAGCAGCGTGGATGTGATGTGCTTAAGGCTCTCAAAGCACTTTGCATTCATCTTCTTTCAAATCATAAAAAATGGACTTCATTAAGGAGTGTCATGAATGCGAAATTCATGAAACCAGTTAGAAAACACAAACTGTACTATAAATCTCTGCTTTTAGTATGCAGTACTGGTTGCTGTTGCAAAAACCTTTTGCTCAAACTGTACTCTGAACACATCAGGCTGCATCTCACGACTCTGACAAATGTTTTCGGGAAGTAGAGACCTCATTATTTGCACAAAGCATGAGATCGTAATAAGACGACATGTACTTGGCAAATGTGCCGTGATCGCGAGGACCTTAAACCTGGGACTTACCACTTCTGAAAAACGGCCTAGAACAAACAAGAATTCCATTCACAAACTCAATTCATCGCGTCCTTCGCAAAAGTACGCAAGCGTCATTGTTCGGTGCAGAGGGAACACAATGAAAAGAGAACAAGATATCCGCATATCCAAGGCTTTCTGGCAGGGCAGCCTCAAAAAAAGCAGGAAAGAGTCATTAATACAAGAGCAAAGCATAAATTTGCTTTTGAGGGTGTCTGACTTAAATTCTTTATGTACCTTATCAGAAAGACAGAAAACAAACAGGGGGAAAAAAGTCTGGCATTTATAATGTTCAGTAAGTGCTTGGTTTTGAAAAACCCACAAGTTACAAATGGTGTTTTACACTCATGCAAAGCAGCAAGCTGTTCATAGCAGAAATATATATATACATGTACATATTTTAAATTCATATGTGTAAATTAACTAAAGAAAGTCACAAATAAAGGTACTCGTACTCTCATCACAATGGTTAGTGTTCATGCTTCAACAAGCAATTTTAGAGGCGTCTAAGGGGCTTCCGGAAGCATCTCTGGGAAGGGAAGAGAATTAAGAGGCATGCAAGGTTTCAATTCCCAGGTTCCACCTCCCTTGCAGTGCAGGGAAAGAGGTACATTCCTAAAGAGTCATAAGAGCCGTGTATTTTGTTGCTCACCTTACACACAAGGGTAACCTTTCTATATCTCAAATGGGAATTATACTCATCTATATGCTAATTTCCATGAAGAAAAAAGATTAGAAAAATAAATAATCCAAGAGGCCTGCTAAGTACGCACTAAAGGGAAAAGGAAGGATGAGAAGCAAAAAAAAATCAATAGCCCTACCCACAAAAATAGGCTATAAAATGGTAAAAAAAAAAAAAAACGTGCATGCATCTGAATCAAGCATTTTGATTGTAAGAATTCCTTTAAAAAATACCTTCATCTTCGCCACCATCATTACTGGCTATATCATCTCCATGACTCATTGAGTTGGACCCTATGGTTTACAACAGGAGAAAGTAGAGGAGGAAACAGATTTATATAAAAAAAATTGCAGCTGTGTTAAAAAAATCAAAATACATAAAAATACTGCCTTTACATTTAATTTAGGGGAACAACACCACAAATGAAAATCATCCCAGTTCAGTATTTTCACAGTGTGTGGTTTTTAGGGAAAAGACAGTACGTGTTTTGTCATTTATGCCACTGGTCACATATCTTTAGTTAAATGGATTTTTTTGTTCATATTTATAATGTCATTTTGTTTCTGTTGTCTTTTACAAATACTATCTGGCACACAGCTTCCTTCCCAAAGCACAATGGTGGCACAGCAGGCAGCACTGGTGCCTCACGGCTCCTGGGTTGCATCTGACTCAGTCTGTGTGACGTTTGCACAGTCCAAAGACACGTGTTTCATGTGGACTGGGGAATCTACACACCTCTTTACACGCCCGTGTGAATATGCGTTGCATTGCCGTGCTGTATAAACAAGCAAAGGATCGCAGGCCGTTTAGTGTACAGCACCTCGCAATGTGAGTCACCCCGGACAGCGGCGTCGGCTAAATACTCGCTGATGATTATTGTACATCTCCGAAATGAATGGATGCAAGTGCAACATGCAGGTCGGGCGATGGTGCCTCGGCACAGCTGGCAAAAAATGAGGGGAGTGGCACATCAGCCACAGCTGACAGCGAGCAACCTGTGGGTTCCTGCGCTACACAGCAGAAGCAGTGCTACTCCCAAACCTCATTAAATGTCAGTTTAATTTTTGTTTTTATGCCCGTGTCATGTCTTCCATTCAAATGTCATGTCTTACAATGGGGCACATTTACAGAAAGGCATGTAGACACATCCCTGCTAAGCAAAGCCAACCCTTTAATAATGGACAATCGCCAGATTTCCACAAAGCGCCGATAACTGTCATCCGCACCACGGCTTCGGAACGAGTTCATTTTAGCGAGAGTCGGACGTGTATTTTCAAACCCGTGTCGTCAAGTGCGATGTTTATTACACCTGAGTTAAGTTCATAAATGAGCTGCTTTTTACAGCGCTGAATACGATTAAACGGTGTAATATCCTCAAGCCAATGTCAGGAATGCTAAGCACCAGAAAAATCAAGCATGAAATGTGTAGCGTGAAATGAGTGAGACAACCCTACCGATGCCCCTCCTCGTGACATTACCCACGCGGCCTCAGGTACTCAAACTCAAAACGGAAGGTATAACATGATAAAACGGTATGCCACTATAACACTATGGAGTCTAAAATGTCAGCCAAACAATGAAATGACCACCATTTAGTTTTTGTGCTACGGAGCACTGATAAAAAGTGCAGGTAAACACAATGTGTGGCAGGAGGCCAAGTCTTATATGCCTCTGTAGCTCTCAGTAATTGCATATTTTCAAGGTTGTGAGCCATATAGTCTGATGACAGAAAAGAGCTGCTACTTTGCATAAATTACAGAACACATGCATAGCCAAAATACTAAAGTTGCTCGCAAAAGGCTTTAGCATCACACTGCATCTGTAGACCTTCACCTTTAACCACTTTCACTGCTGAGATTAAGAGTAAAGTTATTACTCCTTGGGACCAGTTTCAGACCCTGCACCTGCTGTATTAACCATGATCTCATACTTACCTAGAGTTGGCAATGTAAGAATACCCAGTGGGATAAATGGATAAAAAATAGCAAAGTCAATAATGCACAAACCAACATCATAAATCACGTTGGATAAATGTGTGTACAGTTTGTAACTAACCGTAATTCTATTGATACAATCTACTACTGCCCGGTGGCTCCTAGATAGGCTCCGGACCACCGCAGCCATGACGAGGATACAGCAGCTCACGATAATAAATGGATGGATGGAGAATCCACTGGATAAAATCCAATAATTTCAAAAGGCACAAAATGGTTTCCTATACTGCATAACTGAGACACATTGGTAGTCCTACCTGGAGTTAGAACTCCAGGTAGACCCTCGCTGCTTTAATGTAAGCTGCTATGAACATCACGCATTCGTAACAACACTTACACTAAATTTGGATGTTAATAAAGGATTTGGGGGAGGGTAAGCTAAGGTAATATTATGGTAACAAAATGAGATTAAATATTATGAATGATTTGCAGTTAATCTCATGAATTCGTGTGGATGAAATATGGACAACCTTCTAAGCATAACAATGGCACTTATAGCTATGTGTTGAAGCATCACTATTGCGTGAGTTTCCTGGGGGGATCTTTTTACGGTACAATGTGCCAGAGTGTCTCTGTGTCCTATTACTATCAGCTTAACCTTTTGATTTGAATGTTGTGAAGTTCTTTCTGAATTCCAGCCAGGCCATTCAGTGTAAGTGCCTTATGGATCCTGTAATGACAATACAGTA
Source organism: Arapaima gigas (assembly GCA_900497675.1). Classification (NCBI taxonomy): domain Eukaryota; kingdom Metazoa; phylum Chordata; class Actinopteri; order Osteoglossiformes; family Osteoglossidae; genus Arapaima; species Arapaima gigas. Next base: position 528,350 of record UFQX01000280.1, read on the forward strand.
TATCCTCAATTTAATGGCTTGAATGGGGGGTATAGCAGAATATACATTAAATCCAAACATATGCAAAATAGCTTGTATATGAAACAGAAAAGGTCAGTAAATAACAAATGATATTTATGTATTGTGAAGCTTAATTTGAATGTATCTGCCAATCTATTATGGGAAAGTACCAAAGTACCAACATCGTCCCGTCCGGAAAATAACGGACGTATAATCTGCACATTTTGCCTGTTAAATCTGAATTCCACAAAATCAAGGTTTTATTGTACATGAACTTCTCAACTTACAAACACAACTGGTCCAAGAGTGTTTTTGTAGCTCATTTTGTTGCCAACTTTAAAGTCGCTCTTACGCCTAAATCTCAAACGGAAAACAATGCAAATGTTCCTTGATTTCAGTTGTGGTTAAGGTTCTGCAAAATCCATAAATAAAAAGTAAAATATGTATATATTATGTTTGTTTCATAATTTTATAATTTTACAATTTCAACTATTTTTAAAATGAAAAAAATGAAAACTACAGAAAATATAATTACATTGCTCTACAAACTCGTGTCCAGTCCAGATCATTGACTTCTCAGCTTGTGCAGTACTAGTGAACTAGTTGCAACTTATAACTTTTTTTTATTTCGACTTTGGCCTCCATGGTAACAACCACTATCAGTAACACTCCAGACGCTGTTGTAAACACTGTGGAGATGAGCTGAATTAAATCGATCTTACACTCCTATTTTACTCTACTGCCCTCTGTTTTTATAATTCAAAAAATGTTTAAAAAAAGTTTGCATCTTTGAAATTCGTACCTCTCCAGGAAGTAGTGCACGTTTTGTTACATTTTCCCTTTTCTTCTACAAAAAAGGCCCAGGTAAGCACAGATATAGCTGTATACCTCCCTCATGCAACACTTCCATCCACACAAAAAATAAAAAAACCCTAAAGTAATATATGAAAATATATAGAGCACCAGTTAAAAATTTGAATGCACCTGCTGAAACTTGCTCACCAACTGCATGCTGCTTGTGCTCCTGTTATCAAGGCAAAAAGTAAAAGTGTCTATTTTGAGCAATGCAAGCACTGCATATCACTATAGCTATTTCCATCTTGTTTGAGCTGACCAGCTACAAGGACTATATTTCATAAGCATCTCTGATAATTCTGGACCCCTGGCATCATTCATTTGTTTGGTTATTTGTTTGTCCATTTGTCTGTTTGTTCATTCATCCATTCGTTCATTCGTCCGTTCCTTGACTCGTTCGTTTGTTTATTTATTTGTCCGTTAGTCCGTACATCCATCCATTTGTACATTCACACATTCATCAAGTCATTCATTCATCCACTCGTTTGTTTGTCTGTTCGCCCGTTCATTCATTTGTTCCTTTATACTTTTGGAATGATTCCTACTTACAAAAATCTATTGCATGTGACTCATACTAACAGCTTTTTGAGTCAAATTTTCGTTTGGAAGACACCCTTCCGCACCAAAAGGGTTAAAAAATAATACCATCACTCATATATTCATTACCATCTACAGGTACTTCCTGCCAAGCTAGAAAATAAATTTGCTGCCTTCAACATTTTGGTGATGGATGGGTAAAACTTGGAAATTACATCTATCGCCTACCTTTTGAAGGTTAATAACCCTGTAAAAAGTTCCAAAAGCTTCTCTTAACACCCTAATAATGGAAACTTTATGCCTTCAGAGGTATTCGGTATAACACCGGCGTGTTAAATACTTGTCATTAGCAAAAAAGTATATTATTATACTCAAGTATTCGGGTCACGTGTAATTGGTATAAACCAGTCGGGACTGAATCCAAAGTTCTGTTGTACTGCACAAGTGTAGATTACATAAATCTAATTCAAAGATTTCAAATGGTTTCAAATGGTCCGGTTCACTGGGGTGCTGCTCTGATGCATGAAACGTGGTGAAATTATGACGGATTTCACTAATATGAGAATGTGAGAATAAAGAATATGAGAATAAAAGGAAATGTGCGAGAACCACGGGGCTGCCGTTCTTAAACAGAAAAGTAATTTGGAAGAATCTGATGTAGCCGGTGCATGGAGAATCAGATCAAGAGATTATCCTGCGCTCTTCACCTTAACTCCAGCGCTGTCCACTCTGTCCACATGAAGCATGTATAATATCTTGTTCTTTCCATAACTGCGCGCTGATAACACTCCTTTTCATTAACTGTTTCTCTTACCTTATTCAGGGTAGCACACTATATACTTTAACATTATCATTACCTTACGAACCATTTGCACTACTGATTTTCACTGATCTGGAGTCTTGTGAAAATTTGACAGTCAAATTTTTCAACCCTTAAATAAATGACTAAAGAGCAGTTTTTGGTCAAATTATTGCAGTCTACTTCTTGATCAGCAGTTTTGCCTGAATATGTCTGTGTAGAACCTTACAAGTAACTGCTGGTACGTTTACGGGAATTTGAAAATTGATCCGAAAACCTCTGCCATCAATACCAGTGCAAACTTGTCAATAATGACTTCATCCTCTGGGTGACTATCACTGCACACACTGCACATTACAGCTCACTTGTACCTTCCAAAATATCCATATGTTAATGTTTTTTGATCTGGTGAGAAAATATTTACACTTTTATAATAACTGCTCTTGGACCCGATCGCTTTCCAACAGCATGAGTTTCTCCTCATAGTTTAATATAGACTCTCGTCTGAGCCAGCTTTACACATTTTGACACTTTTGCTGTCAAGTTCTTAACATAAGGGATATTAACAGGTAACCAAGCACCCACACAACCTCAAATACAGTTAATAGTTCCATCTGCAGAAAAGTGATAAAAAAAGACTTTTGTTTCAGCAAATTTTAGCAAGCTTTAAACCACCCAAATGTCTGCCCAACAATACAGGTAAATTAAATGAATTCTTCTGTAAAAACATTAACATTCCACAGCTACTCTGTCTAATTAAATTATAGGTGAAAAATATGAATAGCGTTAAATTAAAATAAACATCCTTGAAACTCTCAAAGTTGTTCAGCTCTCCCTTTTTTGTTCTAGCAAAATGTGAAAATGTAAATCCATTCAAAACCAAGTATGAAAATGCAGCTTATGGTTCACAAAAAGAACATGAATGTAAATAAGGCCAAATAATTTTTAGTAAGAGGCTTTGTTCAAATCTGTTAAAGCGTGAGTTGAATGGTATCAAATATGAAGGCATTCACAGGCACACAGCCTAATTTATAAGAGATGCTCAATATGTTATTTTTTGGAGATTGCATAACCTACCATCCTCTGTGGGGACATAGATGTTTAAGTAAAGACAGTCTTCATTTTGGTCCTGCACGTAGGTTACCACTGTATCCAAATTGGCCGTAAACCACACCGGCAACATGTCGTTGAGCAAAAAGCGGTCTTCTAGGTACTGTGGGCAGACGGGTGCAAACTGCGTGGCATTCCGAATGCCAGGCCAAGAAGTAGGTGGTTCGGGAGGCTGAAATCTCCGTTCCCCTGTGGGCGGAGAGGCGTACGGGATCCCCAGGTACTGTTCCACGGGCCCCAGGATTTCATTGGGCAACGGCATTTTTAATCCACGCAGCTTCCCATAGTTTGTCGTGACAATGGTGTGGTGCACCTGCTGGCAGCTGATGACCGTGAACCTCACAGCCAACGCCGTAATCCAGAAGACCAAATTCACGTTCAGCATCGCGCAGATGGGGGTGAAGATGAACGGTAGCCATACAATTCCCCTAGGCCTTGACATGATCCACTGTTGCACAAGGGTCAGAGGGCAGGATCCTTCGCTTTCCGTCCAATCAGGATTTAGTATCGGACTGATTGGAAAAACTGGCGTCCAATCACATTGGGCCTCTCAGAGCTCCCCATCCCAAGAGGCAGTGCTTGTCTTTCTACAAGTCTTTCCCTTCTTCCAGCTGTTGGCAGTTTTCTCCCACGATTGATCCCAGTGTGATGGATCAACCTGTGTGTGAGAGAAGTTCCAGTTAATGATCAGCAACAAGAGCTCAAGCGTATCAGCCCATCTGTATCTTAACAAAACACTGTACCGTTGCGCTGAAGAGGAGTTTTTCACGAGCAGCATTTAAAGTGGTTAAGCAGAAATATAATATAATCAGTAACGCTCACACGCCCATTCAACAGACAACCATCCCTTCTCCAGTCAGTTGTCTTAATGTAAACTGTTTGTTTTCTCGGTTTTTTCCTCATTTATATATGCCCTATGTATTTAAATGTTTCATTAATGTCTCTACACACTAATGAAGACCCTAGGCCAAAATATGTTCTTGGTTAAATTTCACGTGTTTAAATTTTATACTGTAATAAATACAGCTACAACTGCGAGTCTTTTCCTAAGCACACCGATTTATTTTCAGCACCTGTTGTATTAGTATTTTTTGCCGTTTGTGATGAGCATTTATTATTTTTGTCTTTTAATTCTATGTATCTTCTGTTTATATTAGTGGTTATATGGCATTATTCAAAAGGAAAGTGCCTGTGATGCACATCTATAGAAGCTAGGTTGGAAAATATATTTATTATTTATTAGGTAATGAAATTAAACTAAAATTTTCAGTTGTTTTATACTACAGTGCTCTCTGCTTGGTCGTAAAATAAAAGAAAATAAAAATTCTTGAGCGGGTGGGAAAACATTTTGGAATTTCGAGCTTGTCTCAAAACTCAGAAGAACATGGCTCCCACGTGATTCAAAGGACCTAAAAGAAACCGGATGCATCCTCACGTCTTTACACGTCTCTATGTGTCTTTTTCAGTGCCGTTAAAAGACTTAACAGCAGCTTTATTGATGAAGTGAAAAATAATCAGTCACATAATAATATTTTTACTTAGTATGAGTTCAACCAAACACCCTTAAGAAAATACGAATAAAAGTATTTGTGCACATTTTAGATTTTTATTTAATCGTCCAGGTTAGCAGTTGGGTGAAGTTCATGCTTCATTCGCACATCCTGTGGATGGATCGGAATGTAACTACTGGAACTCCATTATAATACCATGCAACACGTGGTATAAAACTAGTGCAAATCTCTGGAACTGGACTGATTTAACAGGCTCTTCAGATTCATCACAACCACCAAAACTGAATCACATGGAAAGTTATTGCAAAACTTGTAAATACAATATTTTTGATAATTAGGAATACGGAGCAGCCAGGGATCATCAATCCATCTTATCTACACTTTCCTATTCCTTCCGCAGTCGTCGATGACAAAACCGGATAGTTAGTGAGATCGGTGTACTGCACGAGAAGCCCTCGTACGCCTGCTGCTTTAATGAATAACCCTAAGACACTGATCTTATCTAATGAAGAAAGAGACGTGGGGAAGAGGGCAGGTTACCATAGGCTTGAACATCGGTACTGCTTGACGTGAGTGCTTCTCAGCTGCATACAAGATTGAATTTCCAAGGGCCTGCATCTGCTCTGGGTGTGTGCCGACAGCCCGAATAAAAGGAGCACATATTAATCAGAGAGAACCGTTCAGCAGTCATCTATTATTGCCTCCGTTCCATTAACAAAGCTATCAGAGATGCTTTTAAAGAGTAGGATCCTTAGCAGGGATCTCATCTGGGGCTATTGATTGATATAAATCTGGCCCTTTTGTAACACGTCTCATTAGTGCGATTGCGTGAGTTACACACGGGGGTCACATTTAGACCACGGAGTCGCACGTCCTGCACGCCTCGGTGTAAAAACCAGTGTTACGTTGAAACAGGCTGATACACGTTCGACACGGTCTGAGCAAAGACAACTGATGCTGTGGGTACAGCTTCGTCTACCGTAGTATGCTGGGTTCGGTGGCATTTCCGCAGGTGAGGCCAATGGACTAAACCAGCTGGAAGTCAGGCTGGGCTCTCTGGAGAATGGAGTTCAGAGAAGGACTCTGATCAAACACCCATCCATCATGGTCAATGACCCTCTCCCTCCGCACTTCAGCCTGGCTAAGCCGAGGTGCACCTTCAGCAAAAGGCTGGTACGGGACGAACTACCTGACGTCGTTCCTGGCAGCAGCCATTACATTTATATTTATTCATTTTGCAGATACTTTTCTCCAAAGCAACTTGCAGTCAGTACGCACTATGTATTTAGCTGACACCTTTATATCCAAGGTGACTGCAAAGCTAGATGTTCAACAGAATACCACTTGCCACAGTCACTCACTCATCTGTACCCCAGGGCACTGTAACACACACACTAACTCACTTACGCTATGGGCAATTCAAAGTGACCTGAAAGGTGAAATGTGCCTTTGGACTATGGGAAGATGCAGGAGCACCTTGAGGAAATCCACGAAAAAGCAGGGAGAATATGCAAACTGAACAGACTCTATACTCTCCATTCAGGTCTATAATGAATCTGCTTACCGTCAGCATTGTACTGAAATGTTAATGTCTGAGTACAACTTAACTGTTAACTACTTTACTACTACTTTAACTGTACTACTTTTTATCCTGAGAAAGGCTGCAGTGGTCCAGAGCCTATCCCAGAAGCAGAGGGTGCTAGGCTATGAAACCGCCCCTGGACGAAACGCCAGGCCACCACGAGGTGACCACACGTACGCAGTCACACCTGCATAAAACGGGCAATGTAGAACGACCAATTAACTCGAAACTCGTGTCTTTGGACTGTGAGAGCAAGACTGCGCACCCAGAGGAAACCCACACAGACACGGGGAGCACGTGTAAACCCCACAGAGACCGAGTCAGATTTGAACTCACACCCAACAAGCCCAGGCATTGTGAAGCAACAGCACTATTCACTGAGTCACTGTACAGCTTTTTAACATCCATTAATTTACACATTCTCTATTTGCATTTTCATACCTGTCTAAATGTGATATTTATATACTCCAGTGTTATCGCAATGTCTTATTCCTCTCGGTCGTACGTATGCTTCCGAAACCTTGTGCAATTTCCGTCAGGATCAATAACGTTGTTATTAATGTCGACCACAATCTTGCTGTAATGCGTCGCGCGGAAAACCAGTTCCATCAGTATCAGTATCGCTTCACTGTGTTTTCCACAAGGGCCAAGCTGTTTATCCAGAGTGCCGAGTACCTGCAGGCTATACAAGAACTGATTCGACATGTCCCTATCTTGTGGCCCAGGGCAAACAATCTCCCCTAAACCATTATTAACAGTTGGTGGACTTTTGGTCACAGCAGAGACACCATGTTCTTCAGCACAGTGGTTCTGGATCACAGAAAACACACATCGGTCCAACAGCAAGCAAAGCCATCGTCCACTTTTTTCTATTACTTCACTGTATCTTTATTAAGACTGTTCGGTATTTTTCGTTTCATTTGTTGTCCATAATACAACAAGGATTACTATGGCTGTTAACACGGAGAGATCATTTCAGTACAACAAACCGGATCGATATGACAGCGTGTCGAGCTTTTGTCAAATGGACGGTAATCTGCAAGTTGTGAAAGTGCCCGTGCACAATAATGTCAAAACACACGGGCTTACATATCTCCTGTAGGTAATTTAATTTCCCTTCAATGCCCCGGCCGAGTGTTGAACGGTCAGCAGGATTTCGGAGTCAGTTAATTCCAAACGGCCGATTAATTAGTTTCCACACTTTTGCCGTTGTGGGGGATAGCGGCCTTTGCAGTCTAGTCACCGGTCGATATGTCAACAGGGCTCCCCCGCTTCCTCCAACTCTACTCCCCTCTCCTCTGAATTCTTGGTAGTTAACATATCCATTACCAGTTCTGAGGCACAAGTGCCATATGCACGGCATCAAAAGCTTGCGCATAATTTTATTTCACCGGGTGATTTATTTACGCGGCGTATTTTCTGAAAACTGTAACTGAGCTCACGTGAGCGCATCTACAACGTGACTTGACGTACAGCATTCGGGCCATTGTAAAGGTGGCTAAAGCCTTGCATTGAGAGCTGAGTATGAAACTGCTTTAATGCGGTGCTGCCATTATTGGTTTGAAAATGAAACTTTTAATGGGAAATTCACAAAGCTTATTTAAATTATTTGCTCGTAGCACTTTAAATCCGATTCACCTTTAGTAACTTTGTTGCCTCAATATTCAGGGCCGCTGCTAGACTATACGCTGTCTAAATATGTTAGTTTGTGATTTATGTGATAGAAGCTCCATGATTCTCCGGGGGAGGCTGACGTCCCGCGCTCCCACTTATCACACAGTGGTTAAGATAAGGCCTTCGAGCTGAAGAGCATCTTCAATAAAAATACTGTCCTCATAACACTCCAGAGAGAGCGAGAATGAGAGAAATGCGGAGAGCCAAAGAGCATTATCAGCAATGGTATGATTACAGGCGATAATTCATGTGCATTTTAATGACACTGCGATTTTTCATTTGCATTTTAATTATTATGAAATGTCTGGTTCAGGGAAGCTCTCGTCACTAGGCTGACATTACGGCAGCCCCGTGAAGGTGTTAGTCAAAAAAAAGCAAAGTGACTCTGACTGACACATGCGGCTCAAACCTCTCCCCAGTCAATCCCGTTACTGCAAAATGCTGTGAAAACATAAAGCGTTTAACGTCTTAGGAACGTTTTCACAATTTCTACACCCAGCGAGTCCTAAAGAATAACGGAGGCATTTGAGCACGGTGCACAGAACACTGAATGGATGTATAAAATACTAAACTGGGTGTATTTCCAGGGAGGCAGGGCCCCAGTTCTTCATCACAAGTGCAGCGCAACACCAGCAATACAATAACACAAACACGTTGACCTTCGTGTCGAAAATGCAGTTACGACGGAAGACGTGCAAAACTGTCACACAACACAGGATCTCAGTTCACACTGTAGACCAACGTTTCAAATGATGTTAAATTTCAAACTGTCACAGTCTGCAAAAGAAGAAACATCAAAAAGGCTAATGTATCCACGTTTGCAGTTGGTAAAACAAAACCGTATAAAATAGGCAGCATCCAAATTAATGCTAAGTACAAAAAGGCTATAAAAGAGCAAAAATGTCGTTTATGACAAAACAGGAGATAATAAAGTGTCATTTAAATTACCTGCATTGTAATCATAAAAAATATAAAATGTAACACACATTAATGTTATGTAACATGATCTCATACTGAATTTCATAAACTTGCATATGAATTAACAGTACTAAGAACATGGTGGAGCAGTTTTATTAGTTCAGCAACTGTGCTGAAATGTAAACTATGTGAGTTTTAATGGAACTGTAACAACTTTAAACATTTATAGTGAAATTATGAATGTTATTAATTACATTTTCTCGGTTGTTGTTCAAGGTCAGTTTCCTAGATCTAACATGTCTCCAGCTAGCCTTCCTTTAAATCCATTATTGATGTTACAATTTAAATGTTTACCTGATATTCCAAGGAAATACTAGTAAAAGTGAAAAAACGTGTTTATTTCTGCGCTAAAATGAATTATATGACATGAATATTCTGTCTTACGCATTATAATAGGCAACTAAAAAAGCTACTTCATGAACTGACTGGATACAGCAGTTAACAGGTTTCTACCACCATTTTGCTCCATATGTGTTCAGTTGCTAAAACTCCACTCCTCCATTTGGTCAATAATAGAATTTCAACTCAAAATGACTAACATGTCTATGGTTGACCTTTTTAAAAATGGGGCAGCATTGACAGTATCAGTGACTTAAATACCGCCACAGGGGCTGTTGGTTCAAGGCCTGCTTGGCCACAGCTATAAAACCATCAGGTAAAGCATCTGAAAAAAAACTCTTTAAGTATAAAGCTAAGAAATAATTTAACACTAATCATCAATAATATCGATATGCGATATTTTGGCCATCGTTCTGCATAAGTAATACGAATTAACAATGGACTGACATTGGCTTTACAGCAAAATTGCACGTGGCCATTGGAACCATTTCTAACAGTCGCCGATATTCATTAGCATCCTGAGGTATAAATAAAATATAAATAAAACTATAGATACAGCTGACATTACGGAGTCGACCCTGGGGTAAGTGGATTAAACCACTGTGGTCTTTAAAGGTTTGTGTCAGGAAGTGGCCTCACTTCAGGACTGGAACTAATCACTGACTTCATGAAGTAACACGCATGTTCACCAATGACAGTATTTGAACACGTGTGCCTTCTATTAACATATACACAGTATTATTTCACTGAATCTGTTGCTTCACCAAACCCTGTTGTGGGAATCAATTGGCAGTTAAATACAATATTGTTTATGTGGATCCCCCCCCCCCCCCCCCCCCCACCCCCCCCCCCCCCCCCCCCCCCCCCCCCCCCCCCCCCCCCCCCCCCCCCCCCCCCCCCCCCCCCCNCCCCCCCCCCCCCCAGCAGACATTACGACCTACTTTCTTGAGAAGAGAAAACTATATTAATACAACTAGCGATTCAGAAAAAGTGTATTAATTTGCTGAAGACACACCTGAAGCAAGTGACACGTTTTTTCATAAGTTTTCAACGCTATTGCCCATCACCTTCACCTCAGACATCATTATAAAATCCAAAGTCATATCAAGTATGACATCAGCAACGGTAGCTATATGATCCAAAAGCGGTGAACGTCATCTTGCACAGACTCGCGTACGTATAAGTTTCGTTCTTAGTAAAAGTGTGTAAGAAAAGCCAGTGAGACAACATGCAGTACAAAAATTAATACAGTTATCCCCTACTAGCAGTGTAATGTGTTCCTGGAAATTGGCTTGTAAAATGAAATCTCGTAAGTCGGACACGCAATTACCATTACAATACGGACTTTGAAAGAACCCCACACTTGGCTCCTTACTCGCAAGCGCACAGAAATCAGCCTCCTATTTGGTTGTAACTCACTAAAGGGTATTAAATAATTTCAACCGAATACGCAAAAACTCAGAAGTCAAAGACTTGTATCTTGAGGGATAAGTTTAATGCAATATTGTCTTTGCGTTTCAATTAAACCAGCTGTGTTCTATGAATTTGCAGTATCACAGGTAGGCTGCATAAAAGTAGCCAATGCTGTAGTTTAATACTTTTGATTTTACTTTTTAAATAAATCATGTTTACCACTTTGTGATGCTAGACAAGCTGATAGCTGAATATCTGAATCCTTGCCTCCAGCATCACATGTGAGCAACTTATCAAGATTGCAGAATCTGTAGCATATCTTTGTTTTCAAAGTTCTGTATAGATTAGTATTAACAATCCATAATTGGAGATTATATATTTTACAGGCCTCTGCTGACTGTTATAAGAGAAACATCAAATAAATCCATCAAATGTAACTAAAGTTAATTAAGCATAAATTCTAGGACGGTGTTATACACTGGCAAAATAATTATTACACGTAATAACAAATGTATTGTTCCAACAATTTCTGGAATAATCTTTCATACATTTTTTATACCTCTGTCAGAGGAATTCTAAAAGAATAAACAATTTACTTGCATTTTGGTTTCCGCTGCCTGTCAGCTATTTAAGATGACATTTAATTTTCATGAATACAAGGTCGAACCTGAAGGCACATATGCATTATATACATCACGCCACAGAAATCATTACATAACACCCATCATAAATGAAGACATATGATATCACATATGACACAGTAAATACTCGAACACTTAACGGAAGGTCCATTTCTTCTTATTTTAGCCGAAAAGCAACAGTGGAATTTTACCAAGCTCAGTGTACCCATTAGCTATTATGCTGCTCACAATTCCTCAAGTTTTTCGAAAGTCGTTTAATGGATGATCGAAAGCGCAACGAACAAGTCACCTCTTGGCTTTAGTCATCAATTCCATCATTTGTTAACCCGATAACATTAATAATTACGAGAGAATTGTGCACGATCAGTGTGTGGGAGTGTGTTGTACAAGGCTGCGACAGAATCCTGCTGCGGTGGAGATCGTACACGGACCCCTGACATTTGAAAAAGTAGCAGCTGATCGTCTTTTATTTCCACAAGGCTGGCTCGAGCAAGCACTCACGGGCGATACGACTCTGCCTTTATATTACCAAGCATAAACCAAGCAGAAATGTGTTATCCGTGGAGAAAAGGGAACCAATCGGTGTGCACAAGAACATCTGCACCGGCCACTGCTTTACTCCCTCAAGTCTTGCAAAGCCTTCATATGTAATAGCTGTCCATACCACCACCTTGTGGTTCGCTGCTGAAGTCCCTCATTCTCTCTGACTTGGGGAAGATGTGGCTGTACCCTGGTAAAAAGACAGCATCATATACAGTATCCAGACAAACTGAAGTACATGCAGTCATGGGGGAGAGAAAACGGTGAGGGATCCGGAAGCCAGGGCCACAGCACACCCTGCCAACAGTGGGGTCCGTGACTATGAGTGACTGACACTGTGTATGTTCTGTTGGTGGTTTCTGGGAACGGACCTACAGAAATTGCATTCAGTCAAACATGCCAACGCATTTTGAAACCACTGTGACAAAAAAAAAAAAAAAAAAACTGGATGACCTTTCAAAAAGAAATTCGCAATGAAAAATATCATGTTGCACAGATTCACTCAGTATTTAAATTAATGTTGTTTTAGCTAATAATTTCTTTTAACTTAGACCTTAAAAAGCAGTTTTGTCCTTCACACTGTTCACAAGATATAAAGGCAAGAGCCTTTCATATCTGGCTGCGATTAACTAAAACTTCACTGTCATATATTGTTATTTTAAACAATTATGATATCACATTGTGTAATAATAAACTAATAATAATAAGCTGGATGTCAATTGCACATCTGCATCAGTTATAACACATTTTACTGAATAAAGTTGCGTCCCGACGGCGGTTTATACACTTTTTTTAATGAAAGCCCATCAGCCCCCCGTGACAGACATTCATACGCATCCAGGGATAGATGTGTGTGATGTTCTGCCTGTCAATATAAAAAGGAGCATCGGGGTGAAGTGTGTCGCTCTGATCGGCGCTGTGTGGAATAATAATCGATTGATCAACAATTTGTCATTATTCTCTGGACCGCTGCGGCTTCACGGCTTGCGGTCCTCGCCACTGCTGTGCGTTTAAACTGTAAATATATAATGTTTAAGAGCCCGTTTTCCGGGGTAGGGGGGCTGCTCCGCGTCCCCGAGAACAGGTTGCCCGCACACTTTGCGCACAATGAATCCCCCCGGGGACGCGCGCCTTCCACCGCAAAATGTCCGCAGCGCACGCGGGGGCAGCCCGGCACTTGAAGATAAAAATTAAAACCACCAGTTAAAAGCAAAGAAAATAATGAAAAAGTGAGGGGAAACACTGCGGCGTGCCACCTGCCTGGAGATGCTGGGGGGTCGATGGAGAGGAGGACGGCACGACTCTACCTACCTCGGCGGCTATTTGTGATGCATGTGAGCCGCGTCCGCGGTCCGGACCGGAGGGGGTCAATATCTCAACGAAAATGTTTTAAAAAAGAGAAAAGAAAAAAGTCTGCCTCCCGTCCTGTAAATAATATCCAGTCAGAATAAGAAAGTGGGGAAAAATGAACGAAGAATAACGCCGCCCGACTCTGTTTCGGAGAAGAAGGCGAAGAAGAAGAAAAAAGAAAAAAAAAACTTGATTTTTTTTTGTCTTATTATTCTGTTGTTTTTCTGCCGCTAATGACCTACATACGGCGAGGGGAGCTGGCAGGGCTGTTGCGGAGGAAGCGGTAAAAGTGTGGCAGAGAGGCTGCCTTCCCTCCGCGCTTCGTGGGGAGACGGGGGACCGCAGAAGGAGACTGAGGAAAGCGACGCCAGCGCTGTACCAGCCGCCCCCCCCCTACCCGCGCGCGCGGGCCCCCCTCCCTTCCCGCGTCCCCTGCGCGCTCCCCCGGCCCCTCCTCCAGCCCCCATTGGACGGTGGCAGGCGGACGTACAAACCCCGCAGCCAATCGCTGCTTTGCGTTTATTCTGTCACCGCGGTCCGGTGGCGCGCGCTTCACCTCGAGCCGGCGTCAGAAGGACGTTTCCCTTAGGTATTCCCGGCGCGCGCCTCTAATATTGGACATATGTTTGATGGGCTTGGATGGGATGAACGTGTCAGCTCACTGTTGCCGCTGCACCGTCGCGTCGCGGGCATTTTTTCTGTTTAAAAATCGCTTTTTCGCGCGCGACGGTGAAGTGGATGCAGTTCGTGGAGCCCTGGCAGCCGTACGCGCGCGCTGCGCCGCCGAGATGAAGGTGTTTAATTCGGGACACGAAGGAGGGAGAAAAAAAAAAAAACGTCCCGCCGCCCTGCGGAAACGCTGCCATATCAGTCCTCTTTTGTGCTAAACACAATAATACTGAGAGATATGTTATTTTGTGCGTGACAAACCCCCTTCTCTCTCTCTCTCTCTCTCTCTCTCTCTCTCTCTCTCGCTCTCTCTCTCTCTCTCTCTCCTGCCAGTTAACTGTGCGCCGAAGGGCAGCAGCCCGACACAGCCTGAAACCCTGCTCGCTGACGGTAACGGCTAATGTTTATTTATTTGTAAGCATTTAAAGTGTACAGAGTGGCGCATAAAGCCGAGGCGCGGCTGCTCTCGCGCTTTATATTCACCAGTCGCCGGCCCTGGAGCGGCTGCGACTCAAGCGTCGCTATTAAATCCCGTGGCCACGCCCACTGCACGCGGCGAGCTGGATTTTTACGATCTATACCGCGTCAACACATTCATTCGGTTGGTACTCAATACAGTATTTACAGGCATGGAGGATAAAATGACGCTGAAAGACGTGGTTGCGTGTCTTCTACGTACAGCGCGCGACTGAAATCACTGCAAAGTGGAGGTTTGAATTAATTTCGGCTGCGGCGTTAAATGAAGAGAGCAGATCAAAGGCAGTGAGCGCGCTCTCTGAGCTGAGGCTCCAAAGAGGAATCCCTCTGCCTGAGGGCTGCAGAAAAAATGAAGAGATTGTGTGCCTCCGTACAGCGGGCATATCACCCAGTAACCAGCAGTTGGACCAGCTGGTTTTGTCCTATAGGGTTGTTGTCTTGTAGTCTGAGGGCTATGGGCTTGAATCCCTCTTCTGCTGTAGCACCCTTGATCAGGGGTACTTAAATAGTTAATATTACTCTAGGTGGCACGGTGGTGCAGCACTGCTGTTGTCCAGTACAGCTCAGTCCATGGAGAGCTCGCATGTTCTCCCCACCTCTGTGTGGATTTCCTTGGGATGGTCTTGTTTCCTCCCACAGTCCAAAAATGTGTTTTAGGTTGATTGGTCACTATAAATTGCCTACAGAGTGTGCACTCCGTGGCCACCATGTGATGGACCAGTGTAGTTTCCATCAGTATTGCCCAGGGATTCCGGGATAGGCTCCGGACCACTGCAACCCTGATCGGGATCAAATGGTTAAGGAAAGTGGATGGATAAATGGAAGAAATATTACCCCTCTTGATAAATAAGTAAATAATTGTAAAGTGGGTAATTTCACACGTCACCTTTGACAAACACATCAACAAAATGTATTAGAATGAAAGAGCCTTAAATATTTAAATTGTTTTGATACATCACTACTTTCCTCTTTATTTTCATATGCTCCTTTTGAATGTCTTGTTGGACCTGCACTGTGAAACATTGTACAAAATCAATACTTTAAAAAAGATAGACATTTGAAATCCTGGCCCTTTTTATACTAGTATGGCAAGACAGTGTAACATAACACTTTTGTGTTGTGGATCACTCTGCATGGAAACAATACAAAAGCACATATTCATTTCTGTCCGCTGTATCCCAGATCCGATGTTCTCTATTATTTATTACTTCAAATGCAGGATTGCGGAATTAATAATTCAATATTTGTGTTGGTCCTCTGTCAAGTCGCCGAGTTCAAATCATTGATTACATCAACACAAATTACCATAAAGTGCCGAAAGGGCAGCCCACGCCAAACAGGCAGAGAGACTGTTAATGTGCAAAGTATCTTGTGAAAAAAACAGCAATTTTTAAATCTTCACCAATCTGTAACTGGAAAGAATTTGTGTGCTGCTTTTTGATTCCATATTCTTCTGAAAGCCAAAGAGGCTATGACTAGTTTTCATCTTAGCTGTGTGAATCCTAGAGTAAAAGGGTTTTGTTATCTGTTCTTTGTTTTGGTTGATTCCTCAGAGGGAACTTGATGGACTGCCTTCACCAGCACTGATGAGACAGGGACAAGGTAAGACTACTATGCAACCATAATACTGGGCACCAGTTGGTGCACCGGTTAATGCTCCCACCTTACATGGAGACGATTTAGGTTTGAACCCCACCTCCTGTTGTTATATACTTGGCTAAGGTTCTTACCCTGAATTGCTCCTGTAAAAGTGACCCAGCTATATTAGTGAGTACATTGTTATAAATAGCTTACCTTTGTAAACTGCTTTGGAGAACAGTGCCAGCTAAATAAATACATGTAAAGGTAACATAAACACACACACAAGCTGCTATCAGTAGTCACTTCAAAATACACATTTTATCTGTCTACTCTGTCTTTTTTGTTCTCTCACACACATTCTGTGTGGTATCGTATGTTTGCTGGAGATTTATAACAAACCTAATGCCTCACAGTAGCCGAACTGCTTGTTCAGGTGTACGTTCAAATAGACTCGTGCTGTGTACAGTTTGCATGTCCTGTCTGTATTTGCAATCAAAATACATGTTGAAGAAGGTGAACGTGCACCACTTCCATACTCTCGCTTACCGTGAAACCTACAGAAATGGGTCCCATGAGTAAAATGGATCTTTGCATCCAAACTTTGTATGGCAAATGGACCTTAACTGTGCACAGAAGGCTTTGTGAGATTGCCTCACATCAGATTAACTTTAAAACTACATTAGAAATGTTTTTATCGGCGATATTCTTTTCATTCCAGACTGTAATACTTATTCAACGTTTGTTAATTTTCTGAAGCATCTTCTGCCTCTAGAAATCTCTAAAAACGATGAATATAGCAGGAGGGATTTCTGACACATAATGTAACTGGAGCTAATATTTATTTATTTAGCTTTGTTTCTTTTTAAACAGGTTGAGCAGTAATTGCCCCTATACATTTTGAAGGGTATATTTTTGTGGACTTGTTTAGTCTGCAAAAGGATGTCACTGTGACTCATGTGGAGTATGGCCATTATAGCCACCGGGGATTTTAACATGTTTGTTACTCAGCACTTGACATTGCCCCAGTCCACTATCTATCCTCCGCTCACATAATAATGCCACCCTTGTAAAGTACTAGCTCACTGCCTAGTTAAATTAAGATGTTTCTTTGCCATGCTTGTACTTGATGCTCTGGTTGTGCTGGCAGTTATTGTATCTTTTAAACAGATAATTGAGATCTATGCCACACATTCACAGTTTACAGAAGGAGACTGGATCCAAACTTTAGTTTAACTTGGCTGTTGGTATTCAAAGACAAACATTCAATTCCATCCTGTCCAGTAGACACTGGATGTCCTTCACTCCGATGAGGCCTCCAGTGCTTTTGCGCACCAGGGGTCTTCTTTGTTTCCTGGCCGTGTCACCCTGTCCTTTCACGATGATGAAGAACCCTCTGTGTGATTCCAAGTCCAAACGCCTCCCTGTTTCATCTCAGAAATCTCCTTGAAACCAGAAAAAACACTCTTTCTTATCTAGCAAATGTGATAAATCTGGACTGACATACATAGTCAACCACTTGAGAAACATTTGGGAAGATTGATATTAAAAGTGAGCATTGAATCCAGCTTGTTCACCAAACTTTGCATGGGACTGAAAGACTGTTACTTACCAGTAAGCCTTGCCCCAGTTAACACATCAAATAAAGAACTGTTCTCCATCATATGCACAAAAAGTGTGTACAGTATGTGTTTGTTATTCAGCTTAATTGTTTTTAGCATTGCATCACATACTGTAGTTGAACTATAAAAAACGTATTTCTACGTATAAATCCTCCTAAAATAAGATGCTGTTCTTAAATAAAATTAACCTGATACAGATGAATGCAGAACCACAACTTACAATTTAATATAAATGTTAAATATGAATGAGTTTATGAATAAATAATTTCTTATTAACTTACACTGCCCTGATAGATGCAATAATGAGCATAAATCAAATTCGTTATGTTTTTATTTCATACAAAAAATAGGAACAGACTCCCAAAATACCTCAGTTAATAATACTCCACTTTATAATATGAAATAATTTAAATTTTAATAGATGTGGTTACAGGTTGTAATACACTTTAAAAAATGTAGTACTTATACAGTATATAAGTGTGTGTGTGTGTGTGTGTGTGTGTGTGCAAAAATAATGCCAATTGTGGAGTATTTAATTTTACGGGATTTACAAATGCATTTTTTTTAACTGGAAAAATCATGATTGTTCAAAAACATTGTTATTCGAAGGCTTTGCAGTCACCAACGTATTTGATGTCTCTACAGCCTGAGTGACAAGATGGACACGGGGTTGAAGATGTATGGATAAAACAGCCTCTGCCTCAGTATGAGGTTTATCCCTTGCGAATGAAACTCGCCATAAGCATCCCCTCCTTACAGACCACCAGAATGAAGTCTACATCGATAACCTGCATGTAGTTTTTGATTACAACTACACATGGCAGCTGCCAGTATTGTCTTCCTGGAAAGTCTGACAGACAAATAGCAGTCTTTAGGCACACAGGGTGTTTCCCATTTGCATTGCAGCCCTTTTTTCCTCTGTGAAGCATCAGGTTATTTGGTGCCTCCGCACAAGATGTGCCATTTTGACAATGGAAAGTACTGACACTGTGTTTGTTGTTGAAGTTTTAATAAGATATCAGTGTCTTATTACTGAATAAAATAGTCACATGATTTCTTGACTGTTGTTCTGTGGACGTGCGGGCTTTGTAAAGCCCCTTTAGTGGCTTTGACTATTATTATTGAACTAGCAGTCATCATGTAACAAAATCCAGTGAAATATACTTTTCAAAGAAATAGCTGTTCATTCACACTTACTGTCAATAGCCACTGGCCCATTTCAGGGTTGCACAGCCTATTCCACAAGCATAGGGTGTGGGGCAGAGTAAACCCTGGACAGGACGCCAGTGCGTCACAGTGCAACTGCACACATTCACCCACTAGGACCACTTAGGGTCACAGGAAACACACGCCTTTGGACTGTAGGAGGAAATCCAGAGGACAAGCAAAGTCCTCATAGACTCAACAGGTTCCGGTCCCTCCTAGGCAACAGCACTGTCTGCCGAACCAATGTGCCGTCCTGCTCCCCATTCAGGATTTCTGATTTCACGCTAAGGAAGCAACCGGATCAGTTCAGCAGCATCTGTGTATGTGCACGCTTCTGGCCAACGCGTACTGTCAGGAAGAGAACAATTCCATCCAATTAACTTGCACAAGTGCCCTAACTGTATGGCATGACGGAAGGCCTCCTGTTTTGAATAGGAAGGGCACCTGCGAGGCAGAGAGCATTGAAACCACTTAATGAGCCATGCTTCCCTCCGCCGTCAACAAATTATAGCCGAGTGCGTGTGGAGTGCAGGGGGAGCGCCGCGATGGAAGGAAGTGTTTGGCATTAGCTTAGCTTCATCAACTTTTTACTTTTCTTAAGAGTCGCTGAATTCAAAGAAGTAGAAGCGAGCCGAAACAAACGCAATTATTTATATGTGCAACGATAAAAAAAAGTTTAAGTAACCGCGGTCCGAGAAGCGACAACTACGGGGTTTTCTCCGCGACTGATTTCAGGGCAGGCGTAGTTTTTTACTTCCGTTTTTTCAGTTTTTATTCGACATATGTATTTTTTAAAGTTAATCTGCATTATTTTAATGTACAAAAATGTCCCATCCGTTGAGATTCTCAGGCTAGCATTGGGCTAAATATTCCTTCGTAACGCAAAATAGACACTTTATTCTTGTGAATTCCTTTTTATATTTTATATTTTTAAACTACAAAATACGTAGTAATTAGCAAGGTTGGATATAAGAAAGAAGCATGTTGTGTGAGGCAACACACGGGAGTTTATATCTTTGTTTTACCTTTCTAAGCTCTAAATAATGGAATTGGGCGCGAGTAAAAATTTAATGAATTGCTGGCGATGTTTCATATCGCAGGTCTTTTTTTCAGCATCTTTATGACTGAGGTGAGACTGTGTTGTGTTTTTTGAGCATGTTCCAGCTCCGTTTAAGCTCAGGTTGACTCTACATCTGTAACATCATCAGAATCTTAAGCTGAGCATCTTATCAGGCTTAATGCAGAAAGTCAAAATGAGGGTATAAGCTTCTTCTGGAGTTCTTTTGTTCTTAATTGACATTTTTACCTTATTTCACACCAATATGCAGTATTTTCTTTGTAAATGGGAAATGTCAGAGTTTAGTCTAGAGACATGTTTTAGGCTTTTTGCATATAGCACAAAGCCATTAATATTCACATTTCTCCGATGATAATTTAGGGCATAAAACGTCTAAGGCTGAAACTAATGTATGAGTACAGTGGATTACTATAGCAATGCAGCATAGTTCCTTAAGAAAGAGGACCTGAACTTTTTTTGTTGAATGAAGGTGGGGCATTAGGGAATTGTGTCCTGTTAAATTCGCATAAAGATTTAACTAGATTTGTATTATTTCAAGTAGGGTGCAAGGAACTTATTGAAATGCTAACAAAATCTCATTTTGGCCATTTGGTAACAAGATAGGGAGAAATCCTACAAGATTATGGGCATTATTCACTTTCGCATCTTGTCATATTTCTACCACAGTGAAAGCAAATAGTCTTTTTATGAGTGCTTATTGTTTTGACCTCGGGGCAGCTGTATAACAGAATTTCACAAAAAAGCGGTTTGAAAAAATCAGTGCCATGCTTCTGGTGTATAGGTCACGTGTCCTGAACATGTTAAACATGGTTAAAGGTCATAAGCCACACTCTTGCAACTCAAATCAGGTGGGCTGCTCCATTTTTTCAATAAATGTTCATTTTAGCGGAGGACGGCAGTTACCGCCTGGTTTTCAAAATGTCTTAAAATAATCGTGAAATGGTGCCCCGGGCATTGCAGCAAGTTTGGATAAATCTCATTAGGTCTTAATTTGCATTATCTCGATCTGTATTTTGCTCTCTCTCAGTCAAAAACACCCACCATTTCATATGCTTTATGGCCATTTGCATATGCATGAAGGCTAGTGTGCAGCGGGCCGAAAATATTACCCTCTGTTCTGCCATTTCATGTAGAATAAGTTCGTACGACTGGATACAAAAAGCAAGTATACCTACATACATTACTGTTATCGAGTCGAGGGTGATTTCTAGTTGCACGGAACCCTCCAGATGTGGAACTGCTGTCTCACGAAACCTTCTTGTTTGTTGTTTACTCCGTTTAATCATCTATATACTTGTTTTGTTTACTTAGGAAAAATAAAGGATCAATAGTCATGTGACTGGCTGCTGATCGTCATGTGCTCTATCAGATACGCTACTTCATTCCTAGGGCAAAGAGGGATGACTTGTGCTTTGTGGATTTCAGGGGGTAAACAAAACCCCCTTTAATGTTTGGTGTTGTTTTGCGTCACAGGAAAATTAGCTAAATAAACTTGGAAACGAATCTGCGTCTTCCACTTCTGTTGTAAACACACTGCTATGTTGTCGTCCCGGTAGGCAGAACGAGCGAGCGAGATCATTTTGTTTTGCTAGGTTGAGGTGCACTTTAACATGCTGTACTTGCCACCTGTCGGTTCCATAGCCCCCAGTGAAGGATTCCTGAATATAATCAGCTGATAAAAATGTTGCTGAATTGAAAAAAAAGCAAACCCGCACATAAAATCTTCAAACTTGCGTCGGGTGTTTGACATGGTGCTGCAAAAGTAAATGTTTAAGGCACTTTCTGCAAAGTGATCCTGTAAGTCAAATTGCTATTTGACAAATTTAATATGCGACACCTGCCAAAAACTGGGTGGTTTGTGTTCTCGCAGAGCATTATGAAATGAGCGCTCAGTTCATTATCACCGAGGAGAATCGAGAACAAGCTCGCTGTCTCACAACACGGTTTTCAGAAATGCGGTGATAACAGGTCCTTTCTTTACATTCCCAGTTAAACATCCATAAACCCTAAATTGCGTGTTACCCAAGAGACACCTCCGCGGACGAGTCTGAGATACTGATTTACTCGTTCCATTTGCGTTTACTACCCAAGTCTTAATTTGCTTTATGTGCGCGGTTTTTTGTTCAGTACCCAATGGAAAGTCATGCATGCACCCACAGAGCGTGCAAACGTGCCCCTTTTCAAGACCGGACTGAACGCAGTTGCAAAAATTGCCTTTTATGGCTCGCAAAGAATTTTTATTGATCTTAACCTATTTGCTTTCTGCGTGCAAGCGCTGGCCCTGCGAGACAAGCAAAAACGTATCGTTTGCATTACACTGGTTTTTAAACATCGGTTTCTAAATTTCCTAACTTATCTGTCCAGTAAATTTTCTGTTGGCTGGCTCAGGAGAAATGAACCCTGTGAAGCTGGGAAAATGAGTCCTCCGTGGATGCAGTGTGTATGAGGGTAAAATAACACGTAGTCCCTTGAAATGAATGTTATAATTTTTTTATATACTGTAGTATACGACGGTTTGCATAATCCAGATAGTTTTGACTCTTGTTTTTAATGATAATTGTGGCTTATTTACCAGGGTGAAGAAAGGAAATATATTGTCCGCTTTTAAAAGGCTTTTCTGTGATACAGACAGCTTGGTGTCAGGAAACCTCTGTGTTTTGCATTTTAGATGGTCAGAAAACCTTGTCCCAGCATTTGTTGACTTGGCATCCAATGGAGCATAACTAGCAACAGTTATTTTCTCTTCTAGAGAACTCGGGTGACATGAGGAACCTATTGATT
Source organism: Arapaima gigas (assembly GCA_900497675.1). Classification (NCBI taxonomy): domain Eukaryota; kingdom Metazoa; phylum Chordata; class Actinopteri; order Osteoglossiformes; family Osteoglossidae; genus Arapaima; species Arapaima gigas. Next base: position 551,090 of record UFQX01000280.1, read on the forward strand.
TTCTTTGTCAGACAGCTTGGTGTGTTTTTAGCAAGCCGACGCTACCAATGGGACCACAGTTAAACATAGTTATAAATGTCCTGGGATTTTCTAGTAATTTTGAATAGGTCATTGTGCTGCTCATCAATGCTTTTATCAAAAAGTCACTTATTTTTATTCGTTTATTTAGCTGAGTAATGCAAGTTAAAGGATTTGCTCGATGGCATTACACCAAGGTTACTTCTGACTCTCAAACTAGGAACCTATAGTTGAAGTCTATGTCCCTGACCACAGTGGTACTACAAAAAATACTTCAATGCAAATTTACACATGCATAAGTTTCAGAAACCTTGTTTTGAGGATTTAATCCTATGAATTTAAAAGTTGTGCTTTTTTTTCCTCTTTGATGGACAATACCTTGAAAAGCTGAGGAAAACAACATTGGTTGCGATTGGGCCGAACAGTTTCGATAACCTCGCGTTGGATTAAACTGTAACACGTCTTTTTACTGTAGTAAATCCACATTATATTGTGCCTCTGAGTTCTCTTAGAGATGTAGAACAGCTTTAATACATGCTGAGAGGGAGGAGGAAGGATTGCCAAGAAGATTTGGGGTGAGTAATAGAAGAGAAATGAAAAGAGCCTACCAAGGGTGATTCATCACAGATACTGTGAATAAAAATACAAGAAATATATTCCTAATATGATCTCTAAGAGCCCACTGAATTCATAAAGGAAAACGATAGCTGTCGTTGCTGCAATTATCACTGATGTTTTTGAAAATAATTATGTATTTCTAGCACACCTTTGTCTTTTCTTGCATACAGCTATAGAATTTATATATACAGAGCCTTCTGTCAAAAAATGCAACAACTAAACACTGTATACCATCCAGAAGGAGGAGAGAAGGGGCCTGGAAGGTGTGACGTTTGCTGAATGAGAAAAGGAAGTCCCATGAGCACATGCAAGCATTTTCCTCTAAAGATGAGCTGCTAGGGGAATGTCTGAAGCAAACAGGGGATGTGGATAGTAGGGAAGCACAGGAGATGCCCATGATAGGGTATAAGCTTCTCCAAGGAATGCACTACTGAAAGATAGCAGAGGTGGCCGACGTGAGAAGATTCTACCAGTGGTTGGAAAAGGGAGAGCTGAAGGACATTACAGAGGGATTAATCATGACAGCAGAAGAACAAATACTCAACACCAGACCAACTGAAACAGGGGTTGGCGTATCAGGCAAGACCCCAGGTTCAGACTTTTCAAAGAAGCCCCTGAGGTAATCCAGCACCAAGTAGTGGGCTCTGAAGATGCAGGCAGGGACAGCATACACTAAGAGGTGCAACCAAGTGACAGGGATCATATACAGGGATATCTGGAAGGAATATGGCCTGGACTCTCCCAAGTCTAAATGAGAGGTGCCACAGAGAATGGTGGACAACAACAGAGCCAACATCCTATAGGGCTGCCACATCCAGACAGATAAGCAGGTACTGGCCAACCAACCTGATACACTGGTAAGAGATAAGGAGAAGAAAGCAGCATTGGTGATAGATTTGGCTATTCCAAGTGATAGACACATCAGGAAGAAGCTGGAGGAACACCAGGGACTGAGAGGGGAAGTGGAGAGAATGTAGAAAGTGAATTAATTATTATCCTTTATTATTCTCTCTCTAATTCCCCCCGCCCCCCTGTTCAGAGCACTGTGGACCCGAGGACCTTCATTTCGCACTTCCTCGTACAGCTGTTTTATAAGGGGTGTTTCACAATAAATGATTCTTGAATCTTGAATCTTCTTGAAACTTCTGAAACCAAGGTAATAGGAGTACTTGGGGCTGTAACCTCTAAGGAACAGCAAAAATACTGCGCTGTACCTTCAAACTTCCAGGCTTCTGTAGGAGCCCCGAGTCTGAGGAAAGTTACAGCCTGCAGGACAAAAACTGGGTGAGAAAGGAATCTATATATATAAATAATTTCTATTGTTCCAGTGTTATTGTTTTGTATTATTTCTGAAATGCAGTATTAATAACACACTTGTTTACACCATTACCAACTTCAATGTTAGAGGCTCAGGTAGTGTTAAACTGTGTGATGCGCATCGTGGTTACATCTGGTACTCCTTCTGCAGAAATTGTTTTCTCCGCACTCAGTTTAAGACGAACCTTTCTTCATCTACAAAATGTCTGAGTGTCAACCTGGGACCCCGTTAGTCAATAAACACAAAGCTTCAGACACTGGTGGTCATTGCGATCAATCATAGATAATGTCAGCAGAACTTCACTTGTGTTTCCACAATTTCCCTGTGATCCTACAGTCCCACATCAAAAATGGTCTTGTATTGCATCATCAAAGGTTGTGTTGTGTATGATGATGCTCACAGTAATACTAAATAAGTAATAAAAAACAATTCATACATATTTAAAGACAACTTGGACTGAGACACAAATTGTAATATTATGTCCCCTTGCTTTCAGAAACGTCTGAAAATTCATGGACACACAGTTATACGATTAAAAAAAAAACTCTGACATTCTTTATTAATTGTACAATTTAATTTCAGAATCATCTCCATTTATGTTGTATGTTTGCACAGATTTCTGCATTTTTTAAGAGAAAGAGTGTAAGACAGTGCTGAGAAGTATGATGTTTCACATAGTAACTGTATCCAGGCTGCTAAAGTAAAACTTGAGAACTGTAAATAACAAATTAGCCAAAATATGAGGATGCTCAAATATTGAGGGAGCAGAAGAAAATGGGTGTTTCTCTTGTTGCGTGTCGAGCTCTGTTGACAATTCCCTTCCACAGCGGCCGTATTTGCAGATGCCCTCCGCCTCTAATCTCACTCCCACAGAATGAGCTGCTGGGCTTTTTTTTTGACCTCTGTTATTGCACTTGGACATGTCTAACATCTGGACTCATTATCCAGCCCATTTGGGCACTTAGCACAGTTTTACAGAACTAGGCTATGAGGTTCATTCATCTGAAGCCAGTCAGACCCCAGCCGAATAATGGGCCTTGGCACTAGTTCTGACTAGTACTGTACACACAACACTTCCTCTGAGCGGAATATAATGCGCAAAACTTGCCTGTTTGGTAGATTTTTAACGTGTTTTGTCTTATATGAAAAATGTTCCCAGTTTTAATGAATGCACAGAATATCCATTCATACATTTGAGATAATAATCACAATTAATTTCCTTTTGTACATTTTACTACTTGTTTAAGAGAAGAGTTTTAGAAGCTTACTTAATACCCTTGGAAAAATGACTGCCTTTATTTGGGCCGTAGCGAATTAGTTACAGTGTCTAATACAAACGATTTATCGAGGGTTTCTGGTAATCCACTGTACTGGTTTATTTCTACATTTATTGCAACAGAAAATACCCTTGGTCCCAAAGGCAACCCTGTGGTAAGATAAACCGTTCCACAGTGGAGAAAAATTGTTGAACAAAAGCTGGATTGCACAGCGTTTTAACATCCGTTCTACGAGAGCTTTGTTGGAAGTATTACATCTGCGCTTCTTTCTAGGCGTACTTGTTTGTTTAATGAACGACGCGAAAATCGCGTGCGAAAACTGCAACCAAAATTAAGCTACAACTTAAATCGCCCAACAATCCCAAATTGAAATCTGAGTTGCAAATGTAGCTGAATTAAATGAGGCTCAAAGTGGATTCTGTACTCCTATATACTTGACACAGTTCCAAGCCAGGCCAGCGTTTCATTTCATCAGCTGTTGCTGCGGCGGCGCGAGAATTGTCAACAGCCCAGCCGGTGCCAGTGTTGCCTATGAAATACCGGCATCACCAGTGATTTGCATTTTGAGAACATCTCCGACAGGCTGCAGAAAAAAGCTGTACGTCAAACACCACCGGTTTGCTTCCCCAGAACCTCACGCTGCATCAACAATGTAGGTTGCTGGTCCACTTTATCTATCGACCGCAGAATTTCTGGGCAGCTGCGTCAGATTTTGGGGATCGGAATAAGCAATGGCTTCGTGTGTTTGATATTTATTTTAACGGATCCAAAATGCACCGGTGGTAAATAAAACAGAACTTGGCCTTCACTGATCACTACAAGCCTAGACTTTGCTTTATGGTAAGCTCGGAGATGTGGGTCTATGAACGTGCTGTGTATACTACCGGTAATGTTTTTATAGTACCGCATGTCTGTTACAAACTGGTAATGTCATATACAGTGAAATATCTCTGGGATTTTATTTTACTTTCTCGTGGTCGCTGCTTTTCGCTTTCATCGGCCTGCATAGTGGAAGCAGTATGGAAATGTCTGCAGTGATAGCTTCACAGGTGCCTAAAGACTCGAGAGTGGAAATTGCTGGAAATAGTTGTGCGTTTTTTTATGTCGTTCCAAAATGCCGTACTCCCCCGTCACCCGTCAACAAGTTTGACATTTGCTGCCTAGTCCAGAATGCATTAGAACCGTGTTGAACACATTACAGTCACCTTGATTTTCTTAGGGACGGTCAAACAGTGCAAATATTGTATACGGTCTTAAACAACAGGGACTATTTAATCGTACCTTTTACCACCACAGAATTTTTGAATCCAAAATATATCTCTGGTCCAATGAAAACCCAGTCCCCTTGATAGGTGAAAAGCTCAAGAATGGACTAAATAAATGTGGAAATCCCTCACTTTCTCCAAAATCTCTAATATATTTTGCATAAGTTACTAATGAGGGTTCTGGAAACAAGTTTAATATTGCAAGTACAGTCTTATTTGCGTCTCCTTCTCTTTGAAAAGTGTTTTTATTTCAAAGTCAACCTACTTTTTAGTAAGGATTTCCAGTCTATAGATTTCTCTTCAACATGTCTTCAGTCGTGACATATGAAAATAAACCCATATGCGTAAAAGACGTTCATCTTTGAAACGACACATTTTTTCATGATTTGTCCTATAACAAATATTCTGAAAGGCTTTCGGGTTTTAACATTGTGATCCAGAGCTAATGGAGGATTAACCAAAGAGTGACATGTGATGTGTTTTACCCAGGTGAACATTTGGCGAGTTCGGCGTTTAGGCTTTGACTGATACGTCTGCTCGGACATGAGGTAGGGGTCTAAATTAGTTATTGAATTGCCTTCAGGCTCAGAACATCCTCTTTACAGAGACTGAGCAGCAAGTCTGACACTTGCGTAAATCATGATATCGCATGTTTGCGTTCAATACCTGACATACAAATAAATGGAAGCCACTTAATCTGCGGGAGAAGGGCCAGTGGCTGGGTCTGTTTAAACCGGGCTAAACATTTGGTAAAGTGCATCTGAAAGCCTCATGTACAATATGCAGCGCGCACAATAAATACGGGCAGCGCGGTCACGTGGACGCGGTAGCGAGGTGAGCAACTTGAAGTACCGATTCAAGACTGCGAGCTGCACCGGTGTCATTCATCAGCAGCGTGTGACACACGGCTTAGACATTTCTAAGCTCGTATAAATATAATAATAACGTGTTGGAGGGGTGACCTGTGACATCGGTAAACGGTCCAGGGCTGTTAACAAGCCCGCTGCCGCAAAATCGTTGCAGTGGAGCCCCGGGTACGTCTCCTCTGCGCCACCAACAGCTAGATATGGAAGGACCATATTTACTCCACAGCAGACAGTAAGCAGGAGTTAGGCAATGAAAAAAAGAATTTGAATGGATTTGTTTCTTTGGTTCGAAAAAGAACTTGCAGATACAAAACAAACCATTTAAATTCTTCACATGCACTCCCCCCCCCGCTGACAATGAAACTTTTGGCAAGTTTTGTTGCTTTTTATTCTTATGATTACAATTACAAAGCGCAAACATTTCATTAGAATTAAAAAAAAAAGCCAGTCTGTACTTTCATTTACAGATGAATTAGTTTACTCTTTGCAAACCTGCATGTTCTGTCATAATTAAAGATGTGTGATAGTTATTTTATTCGCTACTCTGGAAAATATTGCATTTGTATTCCCCTTTTTTATATGCTGGTTTTTTATTTATTGCAAACAGAGCAGTTATGTGTGTGCGCCACAATTTCGTTTTCGCTAATCCTGTCACTTTCCATGGGTCTTTATGGCAGGGCTGTACTTTGTTCATTCTAAGCAGCCTGAACATAAAAATGCACTGGCCGTCGGCACAAATATAGCCAATGCTGCACTGGAAACTGCGTGTCTTATAAACAGATTTCATACATCATTTGTCTTTTATGCAGATATATAAAAAATGTGATCCTATTGCACTGCAAATTATACCTTTCACAAATTTGATACCTGAATGAATTTTAATGAACTGTTAGTCGCCTAGTTTTACTATGAGATGTATTTTTTTTTCAAATATTTTATAATATGATTTTTTTGAAGCAATCATAGGACATGTGAGTATCTCATTGTAACCACACGTGTCGAAGGACTCTCGGGATGTGCGTACAGTATAGTAGACATCACTCCGTAAGGGACACTTTCAGAGCTGAGAGAAAAGGAGAAAACCTCAGTTAAAATGTTTTCTCAAACAATGAAGCCAGTTAAGCCAATAATAAAGGAAAACCCATCTACTTGTGTGTGTGTGTGTGTGTGTGTGTGTGTGTGTGTGTGTGTGTGTGTGTGTGTGTGTGAGCACGCGTGCACACACACACACACAAACACACACACACACACACACACACAACCTGCTCCATCCTTGGCAAATGTTGTATGAATCCTTCTCTTGGTGCAAAAGTCTAGTTTACTAGCATAACCTTTAGAAATCACACCCATACCTATATTCTCTGTGAATCTGTTCATTTTATTTTTTAATTGGTTGCAATTTCTGGATTATCACTCCCTGCATGCATTTTTTATACACTGCTTTCCTTCAATATTCACACAGCAATACTTTGCTACTTAAAAACCCAGTAGAACATAAATTCTGCTCACCTTGCCAGTTACTCCTCTCTTTACCAGCGTTCCTTTTGTTTTCTGCGTCCTCACAGTATCACCCATTGCATGCCGAAATCATCTCATCGCTTCCTCTGCCAGATACCGTGTGTTCATAGATTCTTCTTGAAATAATTTCTTTATGCCCAGGTTTGGAAAATAGGTTGAGTCATGTTCTTCAAATGTCTGTTAGGTCCTGTATTATTACCTGTAGATCTAATACAAATGTCTCAGTAGAGGAGGAAGTGTGTTGGGATTATTTAAGACCTGTCAGCACTGCAGTTACCCAACCTGCTTTCCACCTTTGCAGAAGTAATGGTGGCGGAAATAAAGCTTATGTTGAAATTATGCAATTGTTCCGTAAGCGAGGTGCAGCTGTGATACTTAATCTTTGTCTCCAGTCTTTGTCTCCAATAACAAATTTCATTATTTCTTCAAAAGAAGTGGAAAATTTGGGAGAACCAGGCAGCGGCTGGACTGATTCGTGCCGGGAATATGTTTGCGTAACTTCCATGCTTACCCAAATAAACCATTTGCATATCATTTTCACTCTTTTATTTTGGTGCACTTATAATATTGTTGCTGGTGCTGCATTGTTTATAACCATTTATGTCACTGAGGAAGAGAAATAGATGTACTTTCTCTACACAATGCTCTTCACTTTTTCCCAGCAGTGCGATTTCTTTCTCTAATCAGATATGCGGAGGATATTTGTGTAAAAGACTAGCGATACAGAGCCATGAGCTGTGATTTTTTCCTCCCAATTTATGTGTCATTTCTTTATTAATTTAAAGATATTTATATTCAATTAGGGCTACAGGTCTTATCCATATATTATGAAAAATATATCGTATATAACTTATTGTTAATTTCTTGCTTAGCGAACACTCAAAGTGGTGTATAGTACTCGACCCATTTACACAGCACGGTATTTTTTCCTCAGTTACTTAAGTGCTTTTTTCAAGGGTGGTGCCCCATTATTAACCCAACATCCTTCAGGTTTGCTGCTTTGCTACCTGCCTTTGCATCTGTTCATTAGTAATTTTTTTAATACTACTACTATTATTATTATTATTATTATTATTATTATTATTATTATTATTAGTGCTGTTGCCTTACAGCACTTGGCCTGGTTGGGTGTAACTTCAGTCTGTGTGGAGTTTGCATAATATAACCCTTGTCTGTGTGGGTTTCTCCAGTGAGGAACTCACTGTCAAAAGGCACCTGTTTCAGGTTAACTGGTCTAAATTAACTGTGAATGGTGTGTGTGTGTGTGTGTGTGTGTGTGTGTGTGTGTGTGTGTGTGTGTGTGAGAGAGATCACCCTGTGATGGAATGGCATCCCCAGTTTCATGACCTTTCACCTGTTGCTACCAGAATAGGCTCTGGATCACTGAGACCCCACTCAGAGTAACAGTTAGGGGGATTTCATCACTATTGTATTCTGCTATTGCACATTATTCTAATCACTGCCAACTGTGTTTAGTAGTCGTGAATCAAAAGGCCTTTATTCGTTTTTTTTGGCTCCACTCTTCTGTTAATTATTAATCACTAATACATCATAAAATATGTTCTGTTAAATTCCGTTTGAAAAAGCTGGTGATATTGCTTGTCGGGCCTCCTTTTAAGCCCTACTGCAGAGGAGGTTCAACTTGGCCTTCTTTTTACCTACTCACTGGATTCCAGCATATTCGAAAGATGGTCCCCTTAGAATATTGCTGGCCACTGCAATTTTACAGTGTTTTACCTTGCAAACAAACACCCTCCTCAAAGTCTTTACTTTCCAACTTCTCCTGATAAATCCAGAGTGACCCATAATTTGTGGAGAACAGTGAATATTAATCTGCTACACTGGCACACTGTCACCTGTTGTTTCATGGGTGCAAACTTTTTTTTCCCCAGAACTGCCTTTCCGCAAATTGTATTTTTTTTTTTTCTGTCAGCAAAATGGTTTTGACCTTGGTGCTACGCAAACAGTCCTCAGTTAGGCATATTGTTATTCAGTTCATGTTCCATGCATATTAAACGTCTCCTATGGAGGCCCTTTCGAGGCAGCCACTCTGTGATACGTATTTCAACAGAGGCTGGTGTGACAGTCTGCATTAAAGAAGGGGTCCACCACAGACACACACAAAGTCGTGCAGGGGTTGAAGGATCATAAAGGATGCCATTAGCTCTGACAAAAACTGAGGGGCATAGCACGAGTGGGCTCAACAAATGGAAATACATCTGGTGAAGAAGGAGATTGCTAAAAATAGGCCAGATATCTAGAGGTTTCATCTGTCCAGAACAAACAAGCACTCCTAAAACACATCTGACCGATACACAAGCATTCAACAAGAAGCAAAGCAGACCACTGGTTTTGCCTCCTCTAAAAGCTGTTTGTGTCCATGTCTAAAAAGAGACAAGATTTAGAAATGGGTCACATCCCACTGATGCCAAAATTTGCCAAATGTTCAAATGACTACTTCTATAAAGTCCAAGGAACATTTTCATCTGTGCCAGGCTTCTGCATCTATCTATCTATCCATCTATCTATCTATCTATCTACGACCGCCCCACCCCAAGAAATTGCAGTGACATACAGAAATTCCACTAACAAACTACTTCACAAATGTCATGAATTCTCAGCTACGAGCAGGCAGTAGGTACTCGATATGCTGTGTTCCAATTAGAACCTGGGGATGTAATTAGTCAAGCATCATTTGGGATTTCTTCTGAGTGTGTGATTTAGTTTTGCTCTATTTTTGGAAGGAAGCTGCCTTGCTCACTCTTTATTTTTTTCTTTTTTTAACTTGTGGTGTTGAATGCATTACACCCACTGCTGGAGCTGCCTACTGTAGTCCTAAACCTCTACGCAGGTCGGAATCAAACAATCTTGCATTTATTAAAGTCATTTGAAACTCTGCGGAGATGGGACTGACTGGAAAGCGTTTCTCGGTTTAATGGGTCAGTATCTAAATGCTGTCTTTTGCATTTTTTGTTGTCTTAGCAGAAACCCCATCGAGCTGAAAGCGGCTGAAAACGTACCTGGGCGCAGCAGCCGTGTGTAGGACTCACCTGCTAGTGAAGCCATTGCGCTTGTAAATGTGTTTCCTGGCCATCGTGCCATGTGTGAAGATCAGGCACAAGGGCGCATCAACGTCTCCCTCTGGAGTGCCACTCGCCACGTTCTTAGGTCAGCTGGCTGGCGTTTCTCTGGAGATCTGTGATCTGAGTTCACTGTGTCACGTAGACGGGAGAGGAACAAATCTCAGTTTCCTCGAAAACATTATAAGAATGTCAGGGCACTCCATTCCTGATCTTTGAGGAACAGATATAAAATCTTAGTTTAAAGTCCAACGTTAGTCAGCCAGGCATCAGGTAGCTGGAGCTCAAATTCAAAACATTGTTTGTTTCAGGCCTAACTGACTTTTTTTCTCTTTAAGTAGCATCTTTAAAGATTTTTAAAATGAACATCCTTAGCCATCTCCAGTAAGCTGGTGTTTTTGTATTTTAAAAGATGCTATTTCTTTAACAGTTTTTGTACCCTTCTCTGGGATACAGCCAACTTTTATTTAAAAATGGTCAGTGTTGTGTTTGGATGCCGCATTAAAAAATCTTATTGGCGCCATCAGTTAGGTAGATGTGGCACTGACCTCAACACAGCTTGAGCAAGAAATTCATAAGGAGCAGTTTGCAATAGATCTCCTGAGCACATGACCACATCTCTGCTCCAGACATCTTTATCAAAACTTATATATGTTGTTAGCACATTTTTCTACAGATGTAGTTATCGATTTACACAGGTATCTGTATACACTGAATTAAACTCACCTTGGTTTTGATCCCTCAGGGTTCTGGGTTAGTTGCACTGCCTTAAGCGTTAGCTAACTGGAGTTCCTCTGCAGGGACATAACATTTTAGAAAATATTGTTTTAATTTTCGCACATAGTGGTACTGCATCAGATTCTAGCAGAATCTTGTCAGGTCTCAGATATAACTTATACATTATTAATTCACACAGCTATACAGTGGTGCTTGAAAGTTTGTGAACCCTTCAGAACTTTCTATATTTCTGCATAAATTTGACCTAAAACTACATCAGATTTTCATACAAGTCCTAAAAGTAGATAAAGAGAACCAAGTCACACAAATGAGTCAAAAACATTAGACGTGGACATTTATTTGTTGAGGAAAATGATCCAATAACACATATCTGTGAGCGGCAAAAGTATGTGAACCTTTGCTTTCAGTATCTGGTGTGACCCCCTTGTGCAGCAATAACTGCAGCTGAACGTTTCTGGTAACTGTTGATTTGTCCTGCACATCAGCTTGGAGGAATTTTAGACAATTCCTCCTTACAAAACAGCTTCAACTCTTATTTTGGTGGGTTTCCTCACATGAACTGCTCGCTTCAGGTCCTCCCACAACATTTCTTTTGGATTAAGGTCAGGGCTTTGACTTGGCCATTCCAAAATCTTAACTTTGTTCTTCTTTAACCATTCTTTGGTAGAACGACTTGTGTGCTTAGGGTCATTGTCTTGCCGCATGACCCACGTTCTCTTGAGATTCAGNTGGCCATTCCAAAATCTTAACTTTGTTCTTCTTTAACCATTCTTTGGTAGAACGACTTGTGTGCTTAGGGTCATTGTCTTGCCGCATGACCCACGTTCTCTTGAGATTCAGCTCACGGACAGATGTCCTGACATTTTCCTTTACAATTTGGTGATATAATTCAGAATTCGTTGTTCCATCAATGATGGCAAGCCATTCTGGCCCAGCTGCAGCAAAACAGGCCCAAACCATGATACTACCACCACCGTGTTTCACAGATGGTATGAGGTT